>PVHY01000564.1:0-102500 GCA_004024945.1 Uropsilus gracilis
TCTTCACCTCCCCTGCCTTCTTCCCCCTCCTCCTCTCTCGCTCCATGGTTCAGTCCCATTGGTTGTTTTCATTTTTTATTTGTTTGTTTGATTTTCCCTAAATCCCTCATATAAGTGAGACCATCCTGTACTTCTCTTTTTCTTTTAGGCTTATTTCTGCTAATATAAGTCTTTCTAGTTCCATCCAGGTTGCTGCAAAAAATATGGGCCATTCTTACTGGTGTAAGGTGGTAGCTCAGTGTGGTTTTGATTTGCATTTCCCTGATGTTGAGCATTTTTTTTCATATGCCTGTTGGCCATTTGGATTTCTTCTTTGGAAAAGTATCTTTTTAGCTCTTTTCCCCACTTTTGACTGGACTTTTTGTTTTGCTTTTGTTGTGTGAGGTCTTTGTATATCTTTGCTATCAGGCCCTTATTGTTTGTATAGAGGGGGAAAATTTTCTCCCATTCTGTTGGGTTTTTGTTTTGTCTATTGTCTTTTTTGCTGTACAGAAGCTTTTAAGCTTGATGTAGTCCCATCTGTTTGTGTTTTCCTTTTTTTTTCCTTTATTTTTGCCAGCTGTAGATGTGTCCTGAAAGGGGTTTCTGAAGTGTAGTTCTTGGAAGTTTTTCCCAAGTTTTCCTCTATGTATTTTATTTCCTCTATGTATTTGGTTTCAGGTCTTACCTCTAAGTCTTTTATCCATTTTGAGTTGGTTTTTGTAAAGGTGTGAGGGAGTTGTCCTGGCTTTTTTTTTTTTTTTTTTTTCTTTTTTTGGTTCAGTTTTTCCAGCACCACTTATTGAAGAAGGCTATCCTTGTTCCAGTGTAATTTTTTGCTCCTTCATCAAAAATTAGTTGACCATACACATGTGGTTTTGTTTCTGGGCACTCAATTCTGAGCCATTGGTCTGATTGTCTGTTTTTGGCCAGTACCATGCTGCTTTGATTATTATGGCTCTGTAGTCTAGTTTGAAGCCTGGGACTGTAATAGTTCCATTCTCTCTTCTGCTTATCAAGAGGGCTTTGTATATTTGGGGTCTTTTGTTATTCCTTATGAATTTCAGTAATTTTTATCCTATTCTTTAAAAAATGTCATTTGGATTTTTACTGGAATTGCATTGAATCTATAGATTGCTTTTCGTAGTATGGCCAATTTGATAATGTTGATTCTTCCAATCCATAAGCAGGAAATAGCTTTCCATTTTTTAAATGTCTTCTATGTCTTTTAAAAGTGTTTTATAGTTTTCTTTGGATAGATCTTTCATGTTTTTTTGTTAGGTTTATTCCCAAGTATTTAATTTTCTTTGGTGTGATGGTAAATGAAGTGGTTTTGTTTTTTGTTTGTTTGTTTTTTTTTATTTCTTCTTCTGATTGATTCTTTGCATATATGAAGACTACTAATTTCTGTGTGATGATTTGGTAACTGGCTACTTTAATGAATTGAATTATTATTTCAATTAGCTTTTCTGTAGTTTTTTTTTTTTTTTTGATTCTGTACATAGTATCATATCATCTGCATGCAATGATCACTTTTTTCCTTTATTCCCTATTTGGATTCCTTTTATGTCTTTCTCTCGTCTTATTGTCCTAGCTAGAACTTCCAATACTATGTTGAAAAGTACTATGACTTTCTTCCCTAGGTAGAACTTTCAGTACTGTGTTGAAAAGGTAAGAGTAGACATCCTTACCTGGTCCCAGAATTTAATTGAAAAGATTTTAGTTTTTCTCCACTGAGGATAATGTTTGCTGTGGGTTTATCATACATAGGTTTTATTATATTGAGACAAGTAGGATTTTTGTAAGATTGATTTTAAAACGTAGATACCGCAAAATTTTAATTTGTGGCCTTCTTTTAAACAAATACTACATAAAACAACAAACCCCCCCCCTTTTTTTTTTAACCACCAAGGGAATGTAGGTCTTCCTGGTTTAGGAAGCAAGCAAACAGGTAGAGAAAATAACTTTTGTTGTTGTTGTTGTTGTGCTATTACTCCTTTTAATACAATGAGACAACACACAAAGTGATTCATAGATTGTTCTTAAAAAGAAAGTTGTAATATGCTAGTATTTGTGACCTACATACTTTTGAATTTTTTTATTATTTAGAGAAAACTTATCAAAATGCCTTATTAAAAATTTTACCCAACGTTTAGCTTTGGGAGTAAATTTTACCATTAAGTTCCAAGAAGTATGTCAGTAGTATACAATGTCACTCCTTTTTGCCCTTCCTTTTTTTTTTTTTTTTTTTTTTTAATAACTAATGGCTTGTTGTTGCTCTCTCCCAAGGCATTCAGGAAGAGTTTTGCCCACCTGTGCATCCAGGAATAGGCAGAAATCTCAGTGTGTGCTGTGAAATCAGTCCTTCTTAATCACAGAGGGAGAAAACATGAAGATTTGACTTGCACAGAACCCAGGATTTGATGGATTCCAACAAGTCAACCTGTCTGAAGAGGAGATTCTAGCATGTCATGGGAACAGCAACAGTAAACTAAGAGTTTGGACAGTGAATACAGAAAGATGAACTTTGCCAGCACTCTCCCTCCCCCAGGTGACCTTATAGGGAAACTTAGGGAGAACAGTGAGTTTCTGGCTTTTCTGCTGTGGAAATGCTGCTTCAGAAACTGTATAGTAATTTGCTCTCTACAGCAACACTAGTACACAAAGACAGAAACTCCACAATCATGGAAGGGCAGAGAGGTATATTAAAGGGTCTATGAGGGATACAGCTGTGGCTGATTACGACTGAAAGGATTAATTTTGTTAATGCAGCCATACTACCCAAAGTCAGCTACAGATCCCATGAAACTCCTATCAAGATTCACATACATTTTTCATATAAGTAAAAAAAAATCAATCCTAATATTTGTATGGAGCTACGAATGACCCTGAAGAGCCAAAACAATTCTGACAGAAAATATCAAAGCAATATTTTTCACTTGCTTTGGCCTGTTTATACTTCACAGCTCCTAGTTTTAAAGTACACTATAAAGCTACACTAATTTAAAAAAGTATGGCGCTGCCATAAAAAAATAGACACACAGACCAATGGAACATAATACAGAGCACAGAATAAACCCCTACATATACAGACAACTGTTATTTGACCAGGGAGCTAAGAAAATTCAGTGGGGAAAGGATAGTATCTTCAACAGTGTTGGAAAAACTGGATAAAAAATTTCATATAAATAAAAATAGATTCTTATAACACACTCAAAACTTAACTCATAATGGAGTAAAGACTTAGACCTTAAAGATCTGATACTGTAATACTCCTAGTTGTTCCTTAACAGTGGTCTTTGCACTGATTTTCTGATATAACACCCAAGGCAAAAATAACAAACAAAAATCAACAAATGGTATTAAACTATAAAGCTTCTTAACAGGAAAAGAAACAACCAGAAAAATTAAAACGAAACCTACAAATGAAGAGTAGATTTACAAGCTATATATTAGATAAGAGCTATCATCCAAATTTATGAAGAACCCATACAACTCAATATAAAAAAAATCCAATTTTAAAATGGGGAGAAGAATTGAACAGATATTTAACAAAGAAGATACCAAAATGTCTGATAGTTACATGAAAAGATATTCAACATCACTAAAGAAATTAAAATCAAAACCATAAGCTACCACCTCACACCTATTAGGATAACTATCACCAAGAAGGCAAGAGAAAGCAAGTGTTGGTGAGGTGGAGAAAAGAGACCCATGTGCGTCGTTAGTGGGAACATAAATAGTACAGCCGCTGTGGGGAACAGCAGGGAGGTTCCTCGAAAAGTTAAAAATAGAACTGTATGAGCAAACAATACCTCTTTAATTAAGTGTAATTTACTCAGGAATAGCAGAGGAATTACAATCTGAGAGAGGCATGCAAGTGGCAATCCATGGTCATATCTGGAGACCAAAGGAAAGGCAGCTTGTTTTTAGGGGAAAGGAGGAAAGTGGGAAGATCTGTTCTGAATGGAAGTTCATTGGAGAATTGGAGGTTCAGTGTGGTTATGCCTGTGGCATTTCTCATTACCCAAACTGTTGCTAGGCAAGGAGAAAATCTTATAGCTGAGATATATAAAGAAGCTCTTTCCTCTTTGGAGTCTGGAAGCAATGGTGAGTGATAGTCTATTAGAGTTTCCCTTTCAGATCCTCCTGGTTCTATTTTAATAATAAGGTTTCCTTTGTTTACTTGTACATGGGTATATATCCAAAGGAAATGAAAGCAGAGTATCAAGATGATATATATACATTCCCATTTTTTATGGAAACAACCTATGTAGACAGTCAATGGATGAATTAAGAATATGTGAGAAAAATGTATATATATGATATTATAAATATAGCACATATAAATACATCATGGGTATTAAAGAATTCCTGCCATTTGTGGTGATATGGATGGCTCTTCTGGGAATTCTGCTAAATGAGGTTAAGTCATACAGAGAAAGACAAGTACTGTTTGATACATGGGACTTGAAAAAATGAGAACTGGTAAAAGCAGAGTAAAATGCTGCTTACTATGGTGTGGGATGCTGGATAAGGAGATGATAACTCAGGGAGCATACTTGCAACTAGTAGATAAATTCTAGAGATGTAATGTACAGCACAGTGATTAGTCAATCAAGACTGTATATAAATTTCAAAGTTGATAAGAGATTAGATCTTTATTGTTCCCACCACAAAAAAATGATAACTAGGTAAGATGTGATAGAGTATGCCAATAAACATGTTTACTATGAGGGAAAGTTTTTAATCAATTTTATAGGAGAGCTAGATATCTTTTATAAATATTTAAAAAAAAAATTTTTTTTTTTTTTTGAGACCAGGTCTCGCTATTTTTGCCCGTGGAACCGCAGGCTCATGTTGCCCGGGGTACCACGAACTCAAGCAATCCCTAGCCTCAGCTTTCCAGGTAGCTGGGATTACAGGTGCCCGCCACCATACCCAGCTATTTTTGTTTTTGGAACTAGGTCTCAACTACGTGCCCCAGGCGGGACTTGAATTGCAATCCCTAGCCCCAGCCACTTCATAAGTTGAAGCTTACAGGCACGAGCCACCATGCCCAAATATTTAAATTTTTATATCAAGAAGGATAGCCCTCATACATAATATTCTTCCTGATTTTGTTTATATGATTTATGTATATTAACTACAATAAGTGAATACCTTCACCAGTTTTATTGTATAGAGAAGGAAGCCAAGACAAGTTAAAGGTTACTAGTAAGTAACAAACTGAACTGAAAAGTTTCAGAGAATAACTGTTAATGACTATGCAAACTTCTTTATATGTGAGTCAGATACATTATTTTGAGGGAAAGTAAGAGAGTGGTCACCAAGGAATTTTTTTATTGTACATCAAGATAATGGAATTAAACTGTAAAATTTTGTCTGATGACAGGAAAGTATTCTTTCTATGGTAAGTGGTACAGATTTCAATACCTGAGTTAGACTGATTTTTTTTTTTAAGTGTGCATTTGTAGAATTAACTTGTCTCCATGGGTAATAGTTATGGTTTTGTGCTATAATTTAATTGTTGCTGTAAAAACAGACAAACATAAGGAAAATACATTCAGTCTTGATGCTGGAGATGTATATATAAAACAAAGTACCCAGAATTTCAATGAAAGCAATTATTCTAACAGAAATAGTAAAAAAAAAAAAAAGTGTATTTTTTAAAATGTAAGTTTGTGTCTCCTTTAGAAATCACCCACAAAGTTAAGTTCACATATGTGGTCTTAAACTCTTTGCTGCCACTTTCAGATATCTCAGTGACTATGAGCTCCTTGAGAGCAGGCAAGAACCTCCAGGTGCACATTCTGGTGGATATGCAACACTGTACTAAAATCCTGCCTTGTGTTAAAACAATATATTATCTAGTGGAAGGTGCATCTGATTACTATCAGTGTTGAATTCTGAGAAGGCAAGGAGGTGTAAGAATCAGGAATGTATGATTAAAAATATCCAGGAAACAGAAAAACATGTTTCTTTTCAAACAGATGAAAAATAGGCAGTGTTTAATTTAAACCATATCCCTGAACACAGTTTATAATTTTACCTATCCATACTATCAAATAGCCACAATAGGTAACAAAATGTTCATAATATTTGCATTGTTAAATAGGCCCAGAACCAAGATTATTTCCTCTTTTTTTTTTTTTAAATTAATACTTCCTTTAGTGAAGGGTCTACTGATGCCATATTGTTCTTGCCTTTATATTTATTTCATTTTCATTCTTGGAGGATATTTTTGCTGAGTTTATAATTCTAAGTTGGCAGTTATTTTCTGTTAAAAGTTTTCTTTTTTGTTTTTTAAATAACAATGTGAATTCTTTCACGAATTCCAAAGGTATTGATAAGTCTCCCCTCCCCTTTGGTGACACAGCAAGAATTGGTGTGGCACCACAGTTGCCCTGGTGGGTGGAAACGGGCAGGGGACTTGCCTGAGAAGTGGGAAGCGCACAGGACATTGTGTCCTGGGGGCCAAGGAGCTGCAGGCCTGCACAGGGAGAAGCGGCATGGGCTGCAGGAGAGAACAGAAGGAGCAGCGTGGGCTGCCATGAGGCTCAGAGCACCGGTGCAGCGGTGGGCTGCAGTCAGGCAAAGAAAGGAGAGGCCATGAGTTTCTGGACTGGATAAGCAATGGCCTGGGACAGCTGGGAGTCCAGGAAAAGATGTTAGAGAAGCTTGGGATCCGTGTAAACTGACTGCATTCATTGAATAAGTCTGAAAAGCTTGGAAACCTGGACTTTGTGTTGAATCCTGTTTCATGTTGTCTGGTTTGGAATCTTCACTGACTGGAGCTTGGAAAGACAAAGAGAAGACCATTTTCTCAGATGCATATGGCTGGAGCAAGCCCCAAGCAGCTTTAGATTGAGAGACTTAGCTAGAACTATGTAGTGAGAAAACCAGGGTCCTCCTGGTCTTAGGAAATTTTTGTTTACCCTTTTTGTAAATAAATTTGGTTTGGTCACTTTAAGAATATGGTTTGCTATGCAAAGAGTGTGGGCAGGAAGGGCCTGATGGCAAAAGCAAGTAGATTTTAAAAGTGGCAGTTTTTTTCCTTTGGCTTGGAAACTTGAAGCCTTTTTCCCCTTTGCTCAGTGATTTCAGTATCACTGTAGCAGGTAGTGGAGTAGTGTCTTTCTCTTCCAATGTTTCTGTTTAAAAATTAGTTTCTAGCCTCCTATCTGCTTCTTTGAATATAACCTATTATCTCTGCTCCTTGAAGATTTTCATCTTTCTTTGGTTTTTGTAACTTCCACTGTAATTTAGCTAGGTGTGGTTTCCTTTGTCTGTATCTGGTTGAAGTTTCTAGTGCTTCATTAGTTTGTAGCATGGTGCCTTTTTGACAATTTTTGAAAAATACTCAGCTATTTCCCATCAAATGTCACTTATGTTAAATGTCTTTTTCTGGGGCTCAAATCATATTCATCACAAATTCTTTTATCATACCCTTATGTCTCTTAAGCTCCTTCCTATACTTTTCATCCTCTTATTTTTCAGTGTCATTCAAAATGTTATCTTTTAGTTTTTCTTCTAATTCTCTAATTCTTTTTTTCTGTTTTGTATATTTGGGACTTAAATTCTTGATTTCACTTAATGATATTTTTCATTCTAGGTTTCTTTATAATTCTTTTTGTAGTTGCGAATTCACAATTGAAATTGTCAGTACTGTCTCTTATTTTCAAGAACAAATTAAGAAGACTAATGTTAAAATCTGCATCTTACAACTCCACTATCTTAATCTGTGAATCTATTCCTACTGTAGATTCTCTTGTCCTCTTATTTCTCATGCAGGTTTTTACTGAATGTCATGTAGAAACAATTGTAAAAAGAATTGGAGATTTATGATAATCTTACCTTTTTTCCAGTCTATGGTAGCTAAGGGCACTAGCAATAGTGAGTCAATTCAATTAAGTATTGAAATGATCAAAAGCTGGGGGTGTAATTTCTGGCTCATTCTTACTTGTAGGGGGTTACCTGCTAAAATACCAGCCTAAAGTCTTGTGAACTTTGATTATTAGTTTCCCTTCTTTGACCTCTTCTGAACTCCAGATTTTGGCCTTACAGCTCCATGAGTCTCCCCAAAACTCTCCAGAGATTCCTAGTCTTATGGTAACCTCTTTAAAAACTAGAAGACATGCTACACTGGAATCATTTCCAGGGTAATACTGGTTCTGAATACTGACTTCACCTTCCTTTTCTGGGAGTAGGACCCATATTTTTCCACTTCCTTAAAAACACTCTCATGTCTTCAAGCATTTGATTTACAATTCTGACCGGCTTTTATTCTGTCCTCAGAAGGAGGATAAGTTCAAATAAGCCAGTTTCAACACATTATTCTCATCCTATAAACTTTGGTAAATTTTCTCATCCTATAAGTTTTTTTAAAATTAGTAATAAAAGAGCAATAAACTGTATAAAATATTTCATACTTATGTTTCATAACTATATAAAATATTTCATATTTCTATATCACAACCATACTCTCAGGTGGCAGTTGTTAATAAGTTACCATCTTTATTTACTGAAAGATGGAGAGACTTCTTTATTTTTATTTTATTTTTTTGCACTCAGGATTCATTTATTATTTTGTTAGCTGCTGTGATTCATAGTGGTGCTCTTGTGAGCATGTTATAGGACATATGGGTTAAAAGAAGAATATTTTTAATTTAAAAAAATTTTTAAATTATTTTTGTGAGAAGAAAACAAGTTACAGATAGGTATATATATTACAATACCATAATTACAAAATTACAAACCATGCAAAATAATAAAAGTTTCAGATACCACAGGAATGATAAACATCAAATCTAGTGTATTATTATTTCTGGGAATGTATAATGGGGAATAGAAGAGATGTCCACAGGGAATGTCAACTTTCTCTGTGTGGCTAATTTTCTTTTAATTTTACATATATATATATATATATATATATATAGTGTGTGTGTGTGTGTATATTATATATAGATATAAAACATAATTGTGTACCCTGGAGTCTTCCCACCTCCCTAACACCTGTCAACCATTCTGCCATTTTGTGGCCTTCACCCCCTCTACCTTCTTCCCCCTCCACTGGTTGCTTCTAGTTTTTCTTATTTGTTTGTTTGTTTTGCCCTCTATCCATCATATAAGTGAGACCATCCAGTATTTCTCTTTTTCTTTTTGGCTTATTTCTGCTAGTCAGTACTTCTAGTTTCATCCATGTTGCTGCAAATTACATGTTTGTCCTCCTTGATTGATGAATAGTATTCCATCATGTACATATACCACATTTTTTCAGCCAATCATCGGTTTTGGGGTATTTGGTTTGTTTCCATATCTTGGCAATTGTAAACAGAGCTGCCGTAAATATGTGTGTACAGGTGTCCTTTTGAATTACTGTTTTCATGTCCTCTGGGAAGATTCCAAGTAGAGGGATTGCTGGGTTGAATGGTAATTCTACTTTCAATTGTTTGAGAGTCCTCCACACCATCTTCCATAGTGGCTGGACCAGTTTGTATTCCCACTAGCAGTGTAAGAGTTTCTTTTTCTCCACATGTGTGCCAACACTTGTTGTTCATTTTATTTATATGGGCCATTCTTATTGGTATAAGACAGTATCTCTGTGTGGTTTTAATTTGCATTTCCCTGATTACTAGTGATGTGGAGCATTCTTTCATATGCCTATTAGCCCTCTGTATGGAGAGACTTCTTTAAATGCTCATTTAAGGTCACACAAACTAATCTCTATTTTAATTTAACTGATTTATTATTTGTTTTATTTTTATTTTCTGTCTTCCCCCCTCTATATGAAGTTCTTGAGTGCAGGGACTTCAGTTTCCTTTTTCACAACTTTTATTTTGATGGTTTAAAAGAGTGCCTAGCATGTAGTGGATGGTCAGGATATTGTTTAATTGCTAAAAGTTAGTAAAAGAATGAATGACAAAAGGATGGTGACCATATTTATTGAGTTTCAATTTTGAGTATGAATAGTTTACCTCTATACTTTCTAATTATGAAGTGATTTTAAAACAGCAATTGCCACTTCTATTTTTATCAACTCTGGGCAATTTTTCCATCTTCTCCACTTTGGAGTCACAGTGAGATTAAGTGCTTTAATCACAGAACCCGTAAATGGCAGAGTTAGGACTCTGAACCTCATGCTCTTACTTCAGTCAGAAACAGCTGGGGCTATTTCCACTAGAGCACAACTGACTCCTTATATAGCAACAGCTTCCTCAGGCTACTCCCAGACTCAACTCCTATGGGCATTCAATACATATGTCAGCTTCCTGATGTTTAATTTATATTGGAAATATCTGATTGAAAAGAAAGCTGTACCTTTGAGTTGGTCTTGAAATATGTGTTTGTAAAGCACAGAAAATATTTAAATTTGCAAGGAAATACATGATGGTTGGTCACTGGAGGCACTATCTGTTAAATAGATAACAGTGTATCTGCATCCAGATACATGAATACCTTACTGAAAATAAGTAAAATCGGATCTAAACCGGCTTCAAAGTCCACACAAAGTACAGCTGGGTACATAGGAAGCAAGATATTACTAGTGAGCGACTAGAATAAAAACCTTTTGCTTTGTTAAAAAGTGAAAGCAAAAATGAAATCACCACAATTTACTAAATTATCAAAACTGAGGAATAGCTAATACTATGTAACAGGGCATAGGTTAAAAAACACACACATAAAAGAAAGGATGGAAAGATTTAATAAGTTCTTGCAGACAGAATCAAGGGGAGTAAAAAGGACAAACTGCTCTGCTAAGGGAAATAAGACAGATGGGTAGGCTAAATAACTGAATGTTCTGGAGTGATTTTTGACTAAAATTTTCAGGAAAAAATATGGAATAAAGCTAAGTAGGTTTTTTTAAAGAAAGAATAGTCAACATTAGAGCTTTATAGATACAATTATAAAGATATTTTAAAATATTACATTATGAAAAACACAGAACTATTAAATGTGATGCATAGTAGATACAAATTTCCTAAACAGATATTTTAAATCCTGGAGTTGGATTACTTAAGGCAAAGAAGGAAGGGGAACAAATTTTCAAAGGTCTAAACGCAAGAAGGAAACAATACTATGACAGGTAGCCAATTCAAGACAAGGGCTAGATGGGATGGCTCTCTGATTTCTGTTGACCTAATTTATGTTATACAAGTGAATCAACAGTGATTTCTCAGTCTTACCTCCGTACCTGATAATGTATCCTTTTAACTTCACCCATCATTTATTCCAGAAGGAAAAAAGGATATCCAAAACCGAAACACTCATCTTTATCTTTGGTTTTAGGGAAGGAACCATAGTGGAGGGATAGAGGGATTGTGACTATTGTCTTTTTGAGGGAATAACACTAGGCACTAATTGTGTTTTATAAAAGCACATCACAGCATGGGGAGAACTGGAACTCAGAAACCAAATGATTAGGCTATGGCTCTGGTCCAGGATCTGAAGGCTGGGGAGGATTTGACAAGAAAGTCTTAAATTGACCACAGTCACTAGGGAGAATAGCAAACTGACTATAGGAAAGGAACATAGACACCTTAACAAAACATGCCTCTGGGTGGCTATCTCACCTACTGAGTATCTCAGAAAACCAAATGACATGGCCTTATGCAGGTATAGATACAGATTTATCTGAGAAAACTACAATAAACAACTGCTTAAGAGCAGAGAGTGTGACCCAGAGAGGAAGGGAAAGGTTAGAGGGAGATGGAATTAAGCAGTCATACCCTATGTGAGCACTGATCATGAGGGTTGTGGTTCAAGTGGGGTATCTGAAATGTGGCAATGTGAACTGGAGTCACATTGCTTGGGTTTATGCACTGGCTTCACCCCTTCCTAACTTCCTAACTACAGAGAAAGTCACTAAGCATGCTGTGCCTTAATTTCCACTTCCCTCTAGTGCGGGGATGGTAACAACACAAACCTCACAGAATTCATGAAGCTCAAGAGAGTTAAAATATGTACAGTGCTTAGAATGCTACTTGGTATCTCTTTTTCCTTGCAAGTATCAGTACTTTTTTACCTCCACCTTTACCAAAAGATTAAGAATACTGACAAGATGAAATTAAGACTGATCTATTTTACTTCTTGTCTATCAGATATGTCAAAAGGTTTGATGAATTTCTACTTAAACAAATGAGTCCTGAGGACTAACTCTAAATTGTCACTTGAGCTACTTCATAATCACTGTCCACTATCAATGGGTAATTTAGAATAGATTATCTAACACTTTGGGGACCAAATTGAAAAAGGAAACTAACAAATGGTAGAGGGAGTTTGAATGAATATAATATTTCAAAACCTACTATGCTTAATCCACAAAAGAAATTAGAGAAAAGTCAAAGTGTAAAGCAAGACCTTAATGTTTATATGGATTAAAAATGTAATTAGAACCCATGAATGTATACTACATTAAATATAAAGAAACCCTATGCAGTTACACTAAAGCATTCAATAATCCAAAAAAAAAAAAAAAAAGGAAACAGCTGAGGTAATTTTAATTATGCATATAATGAGAACATTTTCAAATACAGCAAAAAAGTTAAAATCAAAATGAAATAATTATTAGGCAGATAAGGTAAGGAAAAAATCAGAACTGAAAGATTTAATACCATTCATTTTGCATATAATATAACTTAGTTTAGAAAAAGATTCTTATTTTTTAGGAAGAAAACCTAAATTGAATATTCAGTTGTATTTTACTGAGTAATAGAACATTTACATAATTTAAGTGTAGTAAATTAGAATAAGAAAGAGTTAAGAATAAATGGCTCAAGAGAGAAGGTCCATACCAATGCTCTAGTGGTGCTCAATAAGTGGAAAGCCAATTAGGTTATATCAGGACCATGAAGAGCACCCTAAATGGAGCCTTGCTGTTTAAAAGGTGAAAGGCAAAGTAGTTATACTGGACAAGTTTTGGTGAGCAGCCTGACTTTTATCTTGGATACAGTATTTGCAGGCATAATTATAATAATGATTTAAGAACACTCAAAGAAAAAGATTGCATAGCAGTAAGAACGTATTTGCAAGGCACATATCTTGCTATGCTAATAGAACAGCTTTTTTGAGCTAACAGTGAGTGAATAAAGAGGACTGGGCAGATACCATTTATCTACATTTTAACAATGCTTTCAATCCTGGCTGCATATCAGCATGCTAAGAAATTAAAAGATGAATTGTATAAATGATGTGATAGAGTGAATTACCAGTGGCTTATAGATTGGAAATAAAGGAGTATTATTCTTTTAGATGCAGAAATACATATACATACATATAAGATGTAGCTCAGGTTTCAATTTATAGTTAGATTAATTGTATGCAATAAAATAAATGTAGCTTATACATTTATCTTTTTCAGGGAAGGTAAATTTAATAACATTCAAGTATCTAGACAACTCATAAGAAGAAAAAATCTGGAAGCAAACAACAAAGAACCTAGCTAGAGATTTACTTTTACTTACAAAATGTAAGTAAAATTTTTCAATTTTTGGTAATAATTTTACTATTTTTATGGAAAATGTTTTATGCATTGTGTTTTATGCATTGAATACTCAGTAAGCACATAGTAAAGGTTTGATAAACCCACACTAGCAAGTAGTGATAGTATTTAGACATTTCTTGGTATTATTTTTCGGTGGTTTGTAATTCATACCCTATTGGGTAAGATCCTGTCTTAAAAAAGAGACATAACAAGATTGAGTTACTGAGGTTATCTAAGATCTCTTTTGTATGTGTTTTGATATTTTGTTTTTAGTTGTATCATTTTTTTATAGTAAACCAGAATACTGCATATGATTTATGGGTACCAACTGCCAGTTCAAAGTAAGTTACTTCAACATGAATTTATAGGAATGAGGGGTATATTATTATTTAACAATGTAATGATTTGAGAAACTGAGTATCTACTGGGTACCTAGCATTGTATTATGCCTCTAAATCCTAGAATTTATTGTCCAGTTAGAATGAAAACTTCTAAAGATACTATTTAAAACAGTTATAATTGGGGGAGGGGAGATATACTTTCCAGTAATTCCCAGGACCTAAAATGGAAGTGGTACTTTATATCACAGATTCAGAGCAAGGTCAGTTAGACTTAGTGAATGTCTAAAGGAAAAAATACTTTCAAAAGAATACAATATATCAAGTTTATATAGTTACTTACATTCTTAATAAAATAGCTATTAAAAGAGGTTTAGAATTGATTTAATGAAAAGATTATTATAAATATCAATTGTCAAGATGTCAATGATGGTTCTTGAAATATTTTAAAAGTTCTTTCACCTGGGAAAGCTGTCAAATTAAATTTTTTTCATATTAATAAATCACTTAGCAATTTTGATATCTGTGGTTACCAAGTCCATGTTATCCTTTTCAACTGACTATGACTCCAATTAAGATTTGAATTAATGGTATTAGATTAACAACTACAACATATTTTCACTGTGTTGGTTGCTAATAAATACCACATTTGTAATTTCCAGTACCACACAGTGTTTATAAGGGCTATTATGCTATTAATTAGTTACATTGATCAAAATACCATATAACATAGCAGTATTAAAATAATAAAATTTGCTTAGATGATTTTATATGTAGTATTATATCTATTTGTACTCCAGGTGACCATAAGCGTAACTGAAGTCAGATTGGCTTCCAATAACAATGCCAAAGTGCATGCTTCAAGAGCCAAAAGAGAATTCTACTGAGGATTCTTGCCATCAGAATTCACTTCTTTTCTCAATGTGCCACAAAATTAGTTGATTAAGGGCTAGAGGATACAGTCAGGAAATCAAAGAGAATGAACACTATATCAATTATATATACAAATTCATCTATATATACAGTTTGAATTTACTTATTTGTGGGGTTCTGTCACTGAAATCTACTGATTTTTTTTAAGTATTTAGACAATTTTAGGTTCTGTTAGGTAACAGCTTCCACGTGTAAGTTGGGAGTGCAAATTTTCTGGATACCATAGTAAAAGTTATGTGCTATGATAAAAATTTCCAATTTCAGATTTAGACAATAGCACACTAAAAATCAATATTAACATATTGCCAGGCTTCAGCTTCTTGAAAACTCACAGAGGAAACAGCTATTCTGCTAATTAGCCAGTAAAGTGACATGATTGTTAGTCCAATCTGAACTCACTGAGAACAATTTGCCTGGATCTTGCTTTAAGCACTGTCATTTTTAACAGTATACATAAACCCTCTGTATATATAAAAATGCAAAATTTTCACTTGCATAAATCACAGATAGTATAAATCACAGATAGCAAACTAAAAATTCATTAGGGGAGATAAAAATGTGCTAGGTTTGTTTGAGTAACAATATTGGGTAGTAGCATCAATGTTATTAAAGGGAAACATTTACTCTATAAATATTATGACATGAATTTCTTAATTAGAAATATGATTATTTCAGACATTACCTATTTTGTTGTTCTTCCTTAACAGCATTATTTTTTAAACTTAAAAGTTTGATTGGTAAAACTTTTTGAAGACTTTTCTTCATCATTGATAAAGTATTTGAAGATGTACAAATAAATTTTACAATCTATTTCTGTGATTTATTCTGATAATTCAACTATAAGGATAAAAATCAGAAGCAAACCAATTCCAGCACCATATAATAATTTTGTATCTTCCCTGTATCCTACAACATTCACTAGGATACTTATAAATCAATCTCATGTCTGTACATGTCAGTGCTGAATACACAGAATATACTGTGATACCATGTCATAGGTCAGGTTCATGAAGCAGTACAAGGTAGCCTCTAAAGCATCTGATCATGTCCCACAGATTATCCAGGCATTGAAGAGACTCATGCCAAAGAGCTACTACTCACTATAAGAACTGCTTTAAAACAAAACGAACACGTCTTTACCTTCCTCCTTTCTTCTTTTTGCTTCCTCTTCATTTCTTTCTTTGGCTTTCAATGCTTCATCAGCTTTTGCTGAAATAAAAACAGTGAAAATTATAAACTTATTTTATGCCTACATGGTAACAGTAAATAGTGGGGAAAGCAAAAAGAAATTCATTATATAGTTTTGCGAAGTAGTCAGAAGGAAAAAGCAAAATGGCTGAACATTTGAAATATACATTTTACAATCTTCACTCAGATATTTGCTTAGCATACTCAGACTAAGTTCAAGATAATCTCTATAAGAAAAAAGAAACAATAAATTTAAGCAATATAATTTAAACAATGGCACATAATCTGGAAAAACTGTTTATCATTGAAAGGTATCTGATGCACCAATTTGTCAGTGCAATGCATCTGTTTTAAACCACAGAGGAAAGTTTTAAAGCTATAGTTCACATTTTAAATATAAAAAGCTTGCAATATCTTTGGAAGAGTATCAAATTAGGTAGCATATTTTTTTCATTGCATATCATAGTAGCAGTTCTTTATTCATGTTATGACAGCATTTGGTAAAAAGAATCTTTTTCCCTCTAGAAACCTCTTCCCTTATTACTTAATTATCTACTAGTTGCTCAACTGCAGGGGTTTTCAAACACTTTACTACAGATGTTAAAGAAGATTAAAAATATACAGCACAGTAACAAGGGACTATCAATATACTCTGTAAATTAATTAAATTTCTGTTCTAGCACATCATTTATTCCAAAGCATTAATGTCTCAAAGGAGCGATTCTCCTTTATTGCCGTCTCACTGCCTGATGAGTGAACTAAGTGAAAATAAGTCTCTAATAGCATTACAGTTGATGAAATATTAAGTTAAAAAAGTATTGCCTTGTCAAAAGAAAAAGAATCCAACTGTGCGAGCATTAAACTTTGGATGAGCCTTTATTATAATAACAGTAATAATGTAAACTGTGATTTTAAAAATAAACATACTTGTTCAGTTTTTTGCTGCTATATATATTTTTCCTATGAAGACCAACATATCCCTTAAAAGTATAAAACCTGGCAGAAAAGAGGAATTTAAAGAAAATACACATACATAACTTTTTCTTCAAAGCTTTATTTTTTTTCACTGTCAATATTGACACTTCCCTAAAATATAAAACTTATATGATTGTGTTGTGAAGTGCTATATCTAATTATGCAGACATCTGTTTCCATTTACAAGCTTTAATACATACTTAGACTGCATTTAAAGTCATGAAATATTAAAACTTTTATGCCATTCTGTATCATTGCAAGAATCTATTAAATTAGATAATAAAAACAAACCACCAGTAACTCTAAAGACTTTTACTTCATTTACACTTTATTCTCCCTGGTAGAAGGACAAGGATAATAGAAATTCCATTTAAATTCAATTTTGGTTATATGTGTAATTGTAGATATACCCCTTGAGTCATGTAAAATGCTCAGCTTATGTTTCTTTCAAATTATCCCGCTCAGATTCACATTCTACTCCTTACAACCATCTTCAATATGTATTAGCAGAGCTCATTAGGCTGAAATTTAATAATGCAAACATCAGGTGGATTTCAAGAACCTCCATTAACAACGTAAGATGGATTGCTTATATATAGCTCTTGGGCCAACTGGGCACAATTTAAATTCAATAAACTACCCTGCCTAAATCTGATTTATCTATTTCACTAGGCTGGTTTGTCCTTTCTTACTGATTTGTTGCTATACATGGACAATTCATTGAAATATTGTTTTATATGTTTTTTTAACTGCAATTGCTCCTGTGCTATAGTTAAATATTTTATGTAATTGAACTTCATGCTGTCAATCAAGATTTCTTACAGCGTGCATATAAATGTAAATAAAATACCTTTGAATCATGCCAAAATCATACAGAAATTAATAAACTTAAAAGGCATAAATTTGAAATTTTATCAGTAATTTACATGTTCTTTAAAAAGAACCTGCATGAACACAATTGAAGAAAATTCACTTATTTAAATTGAGTCATTAGGATAAACTCATGGATTACTAAGGGAATCTGGAAGAATTTCTGACTGCTTTATAATATTATAACTGAATAAAGGCAGTCATAAAAAAGCACAGTCATAAAAAATTTATCTTAGGTTTTTAAATATATTCACTAAAAGGTGGTCATCCCATTTTACAGATGGGGATACTGAATGTCATTAGATGTGCTTTAGGATTTGATACCAAGGACCACATATTATGATTCAAGATCATTCCCTTTGGAATTCACAATAGCATCTATGATAATCCACTTATCAAAAGTACTTACAGTTTCACTAACCTTGTGTAAAACTTGCAATCTTTTGGTTCTTTTAAACTACCCCTAGCTAGCCAGGCATGGTGGCTCATGTCTATAAGACAGCCTATGAAGTAGCTGGGGTCAGGGGTCACAGTTCGAGTCCCACTCAGGGCAACACAGCAAGACCTAGTCCCAAAAAATAGCTGGGCGTGGTGGTACGCACCTGTAATCCCAGCTACCTGGGAAGCTGAGGCTGGGGATTGCTTGAGTCTACGGTACCATGAACAAAAATAGCAAGACCTAGTCTCAAAAAAAAAAAAAATATATATATATATATATATATATATTACATAAAAAACTACCCCTAGCTAACAGTCCTCTCCAGGCTTTGGTTCCTTCCTAACCCAACCTGAACCCCAAGATAACTGCTTCAAAATCATGGTTATAAAAACCATCATTTCCCTGATTCCTTTGTTGTTCTGACAATCTGTTACCATCACTTCGTAGCTACTTTTCTGTTTTTGCTGTAGAGATTCCCAGTAACAGTTTTTGGCTCTATTAAAAAGCACGGACCTAGAAACTAACATGAATCTCTTCAAATGCTCCTTTTTGGTCAAATCTGTGGCTGGCATCGATTCTTATATATCACAACTTACTATGGTTTTTCTATTTACAAACGCCAATAACTTTGCACTAGCAACCCTGATTCACTTTCTGGCTTCCCCAACTTCTTTTCCTTAGTCTCAGTCCCATCCAACCCTAAACTATGTTCATCAATCCTTCTAATCTTTCAGCAAAGTTGCTGTTGTCTCTTGTTCTCATTAGACTTTGCACTCACAGTTTTTTCAATTGTCCTTAAGAACTCTAGAGACATGACTGCAGAAAGGAGGTAGAAGGGAAGGAAGAGGGTGTGGAACAAAAGGACAGACCCAAGGTGTAAAGATGTATGGGTGTTTAGAAGGTGGATGCGGTATGATGACAATACATCTGAAGATGTGTGATGGTATCCTTTTACAGTATTATAAAAAAAACAGTCAAAATGTTCTAATTCTGACAATTCCTTGTCAACCTCTTTTATCTGCTATTTCTTTTCCTTCTTGGGGTTCTGTTCTTAGTTATTCAGAAGGTCTGAAATGTTACCTATGTCTGTCATAGCCCCAGTACTGCTTTCTCTTGACTTTTTTTCTCTAAAACTTTTCCTAATTACTTCCTGGATACCCCACACAGCTGTTTCAAAATTACTCCTATTCATAATCTTTCCCTCAAACCAAATCCTCTTTTCTAGTCAGTTACTATTATTTTCTATTTCTCATGTTGAAAACCTTTGTGACATATTCCCTCAAATCTCCTGATGTAGTACATCTGAACGATGAGGAATTCATCAGATTCTATTCCATAGATTATCTACAGAATCCATGCACTCCTTTCCATGTCTACTGCTAATATGCATGTTCATTGTCAATACTCATATTCAGAGATTACCTCTCTTCACAATAACAGGAAAGAAGCTTTTATTGATCTCTGTACTTTCATCCATTTCCTTTCAATGAACCTTTCCTATTACCACCAGAGCAAGGAATGTGTTCGTTTTGCATTGCCTTTGGCAAGCATAGTGTCTAGAACATAGAGGTGCTCATAATTGTAAAAGGAAAGAGTATACTGTCCTAAAACACAACCATGATCATGCTACCCCCCTGCTAAAAACACCCCTGAAGGTACCAGATCTGACTTCAATGTAACACTCTAGCCACATCATTTACCCGCTCCTTGCCCATCCCATCACTACTAGGGCATGTGGTCCTGGTGAACATTGCTACCTTTTGTCTGTAATGTTATACTTTTGCTCTTTCTGAAAAAAAATCTTACCACAAAGTTCTAGTTCAAATGTTGCCATCTTTGTGAATCCTTTCCTAATTAACACTCTTGTATCCCCAAATTGATCTGACTGTCTCTATTTCCTCCATCGTGCCTTTTTATCTTCCTTGTGGAATACACAGTAGTGTATTCTTCATTAGAGGAAATATCTATGTCTCTGACAGCAAGGTACACCGGGGTGTAAAAGAAATTGTTGGCATTCTCTTCATCAGTCTTTAACCAGGCTACATTTTGTCACCCTTGGAGTTAAGTTTGACCATTTACCTGAATTCTGCCCAGTGGATATGAGTCTATGTGACAGGCATTATGTTTCCTTACCTGGGCCGTAAAAAACTCCCAAGTAATCCTCCCTTTATCCATTCGATGGATGAACAGAGGGCCCATGGAAGTGGAAACACAGACAAAAGGAAACTAAGTTACCAAGTTTCTGCAGGAGAAGTACTTTTTCTAATGACTTGCATCACACTGTGATATGAACACAAAATAAATTCACATTGTTTTAAGGCACTAAAATTTAGGGATTTGTTACAGTATGTTCACTTTGCCTGAAACAGTACCCACTCAATGAATGCTTCCTGAAAAACTGAATAGGAAGGATGGGAAGTCAACACAAATATTACATTGTTCCTTCTAAAGTGCAGGTTTTTTTTTTTTTTTTTTTTTCCAGAAAAGAAGGCCCTTTCACTAAAACAATGGAGAAGAGCAGAGCATCTGCAGAGGTGACATGGGTTAAACAGGACTATTAAGTATGTGTACTTACCAGTATGTATCAGAATTTATTCTCAGTTTTACTGATTTCAACAAAAATAATTCTATGTTGATATGACTTTTTAGATTAATGTAATCATTAAATAGATTTTAAATGTTTGGGTAGTACTTTATATAACCTGAGAAGAAATAAACTGAATCAAGAACTGGAAAAGACCAATAGGATATCCAACTTGCAGAGAGGACTACCTTAATATTCCCAGAGAAAACATTTTTCATTTACTAATTTATTAAAAAATAAGTCCATTACATGTTAACATAGATAATAAATTTTTATAAAGATATGTTTTTAAAATTTGAAGATTGCATTACATTATACAAGTTTCTGGTGTGCATCACTGAGAATCAACATGTCTATATATTACAAGTTCACTGCTATCACTGTAAGTTTAACCTCTATTTTACTATACCATTGTCCCCTTTTTTTGTAATTTTAGTAACTGCTTTCCCCTTCCCTTTGGTAACCACTAACTGGTCTTATGACTATCAGGAAAAAAATTTTAAAAGGGTTTAACAATGCTCATCCAAACATTCTTTGTATATGTAGCATTTAGCAATGCTCATCCAAATGTTCTTTACATATGTATATTGTAATAACATAGATAGACCAGAAAAGTAGAGGAACTCTTAAAAATGAGAGCAGATGAGGTCAAATCTTCGGAAAAACGATTTGAAGAAATAACAGTTCAACTGTATTCGAAGAAGTAACAGTTTAATCATAAACAGATTTTGGAGATGTTGTAGGGATATACTGATTTTAGTCAGTGGAGGCCAAGCACAATGGGTAAGCTCAAGGCAAATGTCAGAGAGGGAAGTATGTAGTCTGGAACAGCTGAAGAGTGGCACTTCCCCAGTGTGGTAAGCAGGTGTGTGGGTTCTGGGTAGCCACAGTTTAGAGCAGCTTAAGTTGTTCAAAATGCTACACCCAGTGAGACAAGGGATTGTAACTACTGATCTGATGACAAGCTACTAATGTGTACCATTGAGGTGCAACACACCTTGCACCTCAACAAATCAAGACTGGGAACGATGAGCTGAAATGGCACAATTATTGATAGGGCTTGTTAAATATAAAAATGAATGGCTGATGGAGAATTACCAGATCAGGGGAAGACCATTCCTTGAGAAATAAAACAAGAATGACACAAATAAAAACAACACTCTAGAACAACTAAAGAACAAAATTTATGCATAAAAATTTAGAGATGACATCAGTAGCACTATTAAACCTAATATCTATTGAAGGTTATTATGCACTTTCAATTTGCATATGTATATATTTCACTTAAATCTCAAAACAGCTCTATCCCCATTTTACAGATAAGGAAACTGAGGCACAGGGAAGTAAAATAACTTTTTCAAAGTCAAAGACTTAGAAGCATGGAATAAATGTTTCAACACCTCTCTAAAAAGATACTATAAATTACTATAAAAGCAATTAAAAGAATGATAGATGTATATGCACTGATGATAGAAAAGATTTTCAAGACAAACATGAAGACAAAAGTAGGGTGAATAACATAGTTGCCATCCACTGAACAAAACAAGATATATCAGCATATATGTGAATACATAAAAAGAGAACAGGAGACATACATGAGAAGTTCTAACTTATTTGCCTAAGCTTAAATGTGTTAGTAGGTTTTCTACCCAACTCCAACATGTGTGCTTGTTACTTTATTATTATTATTTAGAAATACACATACACTCTATGATTCTATCTACAAAGTTAGGAAAATTATTCCTTCAAGAAACTAAAGAAATTTTGTGATACTTGAGTATAAAAATTGGAGCCAAGAGAGAAATGTTCTAATAAATCCTAAATAAAAACATCTAACAAAATATGTAATTTCAAATATTTCTGTTCACTATAATTCTTAGTGCCTTTCACACAAACACTGAGAAAATAACCATGCTGTAGGGCACCTCACTGGTACTGCCAAGCCAAAATATTTTAGCAATGACTATGAAACAGGATTATTTGTAATCAGGACATTGTATCCTATCCTTTTCTTTCCATCCTATGCTTCAGTAAGGTACAGACTTTACCAGTCATCAAAATATACTTGAGAATATTTTTCTGGCATTTTAATCTTTCCTACTACATTTACCAAAAATGGCACACATTTATTGACTTTAAATGTCACCTGCTTTAAAAAGAGCAGTGTGAGTATAGCGATAAGCTATCAATACAGTTTCATTTCCCAAAGAATTCTAAGTAGGTAATTTGAAGGAATACTATTTCAGTGTTATTTATAATAGGCAAGTTGTGGAAATAACCTAAATGTTCAATGACAGATGAAGAGATTAAGAAGATATGATACATATACACAACGGAACACTACTCAGCTATAGAAAAGATGAAATCTTGCTTTTGCAACCTAACTGGAACTGGAGGGGGATTAAGCAAAACAAAGTAAGTCCAAAGAAGAAATACAAGTGCTGGATGATTACACACATATGTAGGATAGTAGGAAACAAAAGAACAGACTAAACCAAAGGAAACAAAACAAACTATAGAAATCTGACTATAGAAGTGGAGCTACCAGATGCTTAGTGTCTCAAAGATTTGAGTGGGCCCAGTGGACTCTAGAGGAGAGTTATGGATATTTATAGTGGGTAGAGTATTATGGTGGGTATAATGTCATAACATACATGATTTTACAGCTACACAAATTATTACTATGTATGTTTTATTGATGAAGAGATGAAGGCCTCAAGTTAAAAAAAAACTTGTTAAAAATAAGGATGACTGCGATGTGGAACTCATGAACATTATTATTAGCCTTATGCATTTGTAAATCCATTTCTTACTTATTCATCTACGTGGAAACAAACAATAACCAAAATCAGAAAACAAACTACTTCTATGCACAATCTCAAAATATATGTAAAGGATGCATACCTCAAAATGCATCTAAAGGAGCATCTCTTCATAGCTCTAGAGCACTTGGGTATGGAAGAAATTTCAGGATCTCTGAGTCAGTCTTTCCCACATTTTCCAAAATAAAGTAGCTAACCTAAAACAGTACAGTGATCAGGGTTCAATTAAGTATAATCCTGTTTTAGTACCAGTCTCAATAATTCTCATATGTTTCAAAGTAGCAGTGCATTGAATAATGGTTCTAATTACAAAGTACCTGAGTAAAATGCATTACCAATCTGTGTGGATTCTGTTTGTGAAAGAGACAATTAGCAAACAGATAGAAGTGGTATTTATGTTTAGGATTTAATTTCCTTCCAAGGTTTATGTCGAGGGTTTAGGCAGTTTTCATTTCAACCTAGGGAAGAAAAACCAGGTGATTATGCAGTCTGAATTTAGCACAACCAGGGTCTCCTTGTAGGTTTTAAAGAAAAGGAGAAAGCGACAGTTGTATGCTGGAATAGGTACAGAGTAGTAAATACTGAATCACTTTTCCACGTCTATCATCCTATCTGTAGCAAACACTACTGCTAATGCTTTCAGCCAACTTACTCCCTCCCCACCCACTTACATTCTAAGAGATGTAAGATAGTTCACTTCTGATTTTTTTTTTTTTTAATTTAAAGAACCCAAAAACTCCCATTTGGATACTTCGAAGCAGGCACTATAACTTTCAAAGCATAATTATTCTGAAATGACTTTGTAGCATTTCACTTAATTTATACAATAATGGCAAAGATCACCTGCCTTTATTTCTGTAGCTTGTTAAAACAGAGCAATAGCAATAAATGGTAGTGACATTGAAAAATTATAGTTTCAATGAGAATGACAAAACGAAAAAACTACAAAATGATTTGGTACCTTTTAATCCTTTCTTACGTTTTTTAAAGCATCAATGTGGGAGTATAAATATTTAGAAGACATTGAATGGTCTGGATTGGTTTGCTTTTACATAAAATTCCCTTTTAATTATTTGGTAATAGTTCCCCAAGCAATTTTTCTCCTTTACTATCTCGAAGTTGGCTTAAAGATTACCCAAATTTACATGATTTCCTTTATATGCCCTTTCTTTTATTCTGCTGGAGAATTTTCCATGTCATTTATTTAAAAAGCTTTGATGATCAGTTTCACTGCTGAGTGACACACTAGGTGTGTTTGACAGATGTGCTGGCTTAATGCAGTTGTATGCAGGCTATTGCATGCTCTTCACTGAACAGGCATTTTTCTCCCAACTCTCTTACAGGCATTCATGAGCAATTCAATGGCAAGGAAGGAATCAAACAGATTTAATTACAATTTAAGGTGAAAAAGTGAATAGTTAATAGTGTTTTTTGTTTTTTTTTTTTAAATACATCTACAGCATTCTGGCCCTGCTTCAGATTTCTCTTCCACAGTTATGTTGATGCTCACACACTTCTTAGTCTGTAAACTGAATGAATTGCACAGCCACAGTTTATAGGATGTCATTTACGAAACCAAAAACAAAAGTTAAAGAAAACTGAAAATAATCTAATATCAAAACATGGAGATACAGAGAGGTATGTTGCCTCGTCTCTCAAAAGCAGTGCTAGATTTTTTTTTTCTTTTTTACAGAATGCTGATATGGAAAATAAAAATGACTTCATCATTCTGTGTTCCTTTGACTTATTGCACATCCATCAACCTCATGTCAGTTTGAAGATGGTTGGCCACCATTCCAAGAAAGATGTTTCAGCGTTTCAGACAAACTCTGGGGTTTGGAGCTACAGAATTACTCCCTTAAAAGGAATCATATCCTAGATTCTGCTAAGTGATGTGGAATGCTTATTCTTTCAGTGACTCAAAATATCCTATCAATACATATTTTTTAAAGAGTGATTAAAGGTAAGCAGTCCTTTTAAAAATAAGAACCGAAGTTCAGGAATGGCAAACCTAAGTCAGAAACTGAAGAAATAAGTTTTCGATATAAAAAAATGCCATATTTCTTTTACTTCTTACTTTATTCTTACATCATAATGTCTGATTCTCTTTTAAAAGCATACTTTTATATACCTATATTTCTATGGCTTCAATTCTTGAAAGCAAACAAAATATAAGCATGATTACTGTGTGTTATGCACTGTGCTATTAATAAGCATTTTAAGGTGCATCTATTTCATATAATCCTTACAAAGCTTTAGAGAGGCTTAATAATTTCCTCAAGGTTCCACACCTAATAAGAGAGTGAGTTAAGAATTACAACAAATTTGTCTGCTTTCTTTCTATTACTCTATATAATGACTTTTAGAAAACTGTGTGGAAATAACTTGTATAGAAAAACATAATTCTACTAGTGCCTCTAAATAAAGAGTAATTCTTTTTTAAAAAGCTTAATTTTATTATTAATAAAGTCAAGGGTCATAAATTATAAAATGCATATGAGAGCAAATAATTTGGGGTGAAATCGTCATGCTATTAATAAACATTCACAGCTGATTGTTTCTTTCAGGAATAGGAAATGTTCAATATTTAAGTACATGCCATGATTTTGGTTGCCTCCACTTGAGAGCCTCATCATTTAAGTCTGAGGCCAATAGCTGGATTTCAGTGCTCCAATACATACATCTCCACACTAAAAATGCTAACACCTCTGATAAAATGCAGACTTCAACTGCTGAGTCCACAAATTTTCCCCAAAGGAGCTTTATGCCATGTCTTGATTTAATCCTGTTAAAAGTATGTTTTAAATGCACTTTTTATATACCACATTCTCATAGAGGAGCTATATCATTGTCCTCCTATTTCATACATTCCTACCAGGTAAAGAAGTCTGCAAATACAATTTAAAATCAACAACAGTGGCTTTACTAAATGACAAACAGAAGGACCCTGGAAATGTGACCTGGTTTTGGAGCATCTCTGAGATTTCTACTCCCCCTCGATCTGTGAAAATTAGGCCCATTATAGAACTGCTGCCTTTACTCTCCAGTATGACTGTAAACTAAACCCAAGCATGATCTTTTACATGCCTATGAATGAAAAGGGAGGCTCTGTTGTCTTATATGATAGGATAATAAAACAGAAGTAGAGACAACTTAAGGTAGTAGAGATAAGAAAGGATCCTTTTAAAAATCAGTCAGGATCTATACCAATGTTGGGGCAAGAAGCAATTGGATACAAACAAGTTGAAGATGTCATAAATAATATACAAGAATTTTGCTTAACTAGAAATGAATAAGAACTATAAGAAGTTTAAGATTTATGTAAGACATTTCCAAAACATTTCTTTGTTTTATACACAAATATTTACTAACAAGTCCATAGTGCTGGCTTCAGCAGCACATATACAAGCAAATCCATATATTTCATTAATAAAACAGCCTATGGAATATGGTGGAGGGTTGGAGCACTGGTCATGGGTAGGGTGTGAAATTATATATTTGTAGAGGAGCAGATACAAATATGTAAATCTACTTTACCTCAATAAGCATAATTTTGGGGTGAGGAAGATATTCCTAGGTACACATTTTTAAAGGTAATAAAAATAAACATATCAAACAGAACAAATTTCTACTCATGCATTTTTTTTCTATTTCATTTTATATGGCAGAATTGAAGCAAGAGAAATACATTCAACAATATCATAATATAAAAACAGAATTAAAAAAATATACCCAATGAAGATCTTAGTCACCATATGGAAGGAATTTGTGTTCAAAACAGGCAAGCAGAACCCATCAATTCTGCATTTAAAAATGGGTACTAGTAGTGATTTTCCTGTCATAATATTAATCACTATTAGTACTTCACAATCTCTCTTTTTTTGCTAAGTATTTCCATTTAAGCATCAAGTTATTGTGCTTTTATTTAAGGTGATGGGTCTCAAACCTCAGCATTTAGCAGCAACACATGGCAACTTTGCTAAACCATACCATCCTCTGGCCCAAGTGGGGTCAAGAATTAGCATTTTTGGTATATCAATGTAACTTTTATTTAGAAACATTTAATTTTAAATTCATTTTAATCTCTTTGATATTTTTGGTTAGACCCATGAGTTAGTGGATGTTTTAAAATTTACAAATTATTTGGTAATCTTTATTTATACTAAGGTCTAATTTAATTTCATCCTGATCAAAGAATGTACTATACATGCTAATTTTAATCTGTTTAGATTTGCCTTATAATTAATATATGTTCTATTTTGTAGATATTTGATTAGTACTTGAAAAGTACATAAGTCTTGAGTTCAGGGTCTTTAGTGTTCATCAGGACAAATATGTTAGTTTATTGTTTTTGTTTAATATGTCTCCCATCATGGTGGCAGGATTCAATGCTTATCCTGGCAACTGTGTCATATTTGCTTTGTATATTTTGAGACAAACTAGATATTGATGCAGTTCTACATGTTGCAAAGCAATGGTTTAGGATAATGCAATGGAGTAGAGAACTTAACAATTAAAATTAAGGCTTTATTCAGATTACTTTCTGTGGGGTATATGACTTGGAATAGGTTTACTTTTGCAATGTAGGTTCAGTGGCAGTCATCATCACCTGAAGAAAGTGCTTTTAAGAAATGGTCAAAAACCTCCCTTTCTTTAGTATGAGTCACAAGATTCTTCACCAAAGGGTCTTAACCTCCCCCCCTCTGCCCCGCAATCAGCTATCACTCCATACCATATCCTTTATATTCCAAGAACTATATTCCAAACACTAAGAACTTATTCCAGTTTGGTAAATATACTACACTCTTGCACCATTTTGTGCTTTTATTGTACACTGGTTTGAAAGGCTTTGCTCATCTTTTAACTGTCACGTTTTATGAGAACCTCTTCCTAATTCTAGGAGTTAATATTGTTATTGTAGTACCACTATCTAGGCACTGATCATATAATCATTTCTTTAATGTTTGTTTCTTACTTAATGTTTCCTATTTACATTTGCATCCTGAAACCTCAGTTCAGTACTAATGAATAAATTAAACATAAATGGTCTCAGTATTTTGAAAAAGCTACAATAACACAGGCAAGAAAACAATTTACAGTCATATAGATAGACCTAGCTGGGATAACACTTAAAGAAATAAGCCTGACTGAAAAGCCAAACATTGCATGGTTCACTCGTATATGGTATAAAGAGAAAATAAGCAGATGAACTAAATAAAATAAAAGAAAAGCTTTGCAACTATAAGACCAGTTAGTGGTTGTTAGAAGGGAAGGGGGAAGAGGGAAGGCAGGTTAATCAGGTAAAAGAGGATAATGCTAGAATGAAGGACAAACTTCGACCTTTAACAGTGAATTTAATGTAGTATATATATACATGTTCTCCAAGATGAATATCTAAACTATTGTGATGTTACAATGCAATGCCACTATAATAAAAAAATATACCCAAATCAATCATGAAAACAAATGGAAATGGTCTATAACAACTAGTTACATTTATACTGCAAAACAGTATTTATACTGTTACCCAGTTACATATAACACACAATCTTGTGAATTTGGTATAATCTATTTTATCAGATCCTTGTCAAAAAGTTTCTGGATATAAAAGGACTGGGAGACATTTTACTAGACTATGATATCATCTATAGTACTGTCTATTAATGAAATGGCCATTATAATCAGGACATAATGAGTTATTAAGAGAAATTACAGCAGAATGATTAAAGGAATGGATTCTGAAGCCATATTGGATTTGATTCCATTAGTAGCTATGAGATCTACTTTGTATCTCAGTCAGAAAATAGTATCAACAATGGTGTTTCCATCATAAGCCTTAGGGTTGGTGTTAAGATCAAATGAGTCAATAAATACCAAGTACTCAAAATGTTACTTATTCCATGCTAAGCATTACATACAGGTTAGATAATGTATTTATGTAGAATACTATATTAGCTATACACTTTTATAAATGTAAATTAGGAACATAAAAGCATATATCTATCCATACTGCTTATAATACAACATATACATTGTATTTATGAGCTTATTAGGTGAATCCTTTCCTCACCACAAAATTTCATTTAGAGCAATACACACCAAGTATATGTCATATACTTTCTCTGATATTTCTGAGAACTTGTATTGAATATAAATGGACCTACTTTAAACCGAGTAAGATAATTGTCTTATGTATATTGTATATATAAAGTTCTTTTGTAAACTCACAAACTTAGCTCTGTATTTTCACTTAACTTTGCTATATTCACAGTATTCTAAAACATAAAATTATTCACTATCTTACAACCTCTTACATGGTACTTCAGCATATTATTCTATTCAGTATTAATTTCACCTCTTAGGTCTGAGAGGACTCTATCACTGTACTAGAGTCAGTTGGACCTGCATCTTTCTTCCACACTAGAGTGCCAATTCATTGAGGTCAGACATCTTATGATTCTAGTATAATGCAGTATCAGACATGGTTCATTAACTCCTAAATAACTGCTTATTGAACTACACTGAAAATTAACATACAAAATAAAGACTGAGGAACAGTCATGATTAAAAATTTAATTCTATTCATGTCATTAAAGTATTTTAGATGCAACTAATCAAAAAAAGATATTCTGATATTTACCAATAGCTCAGAAAATTATATTTTTATAATTAGCATATTTTTTTCATATTAGTATTCCAAATATAACATGACAAAACTTCTCCTTTTAAGATATTAACTTGAAATACACACATACATACATATGTACACACATATAAATATGTACACACATATAAACATGTCTATTATTAAGGCTTTAAGATTGGATCCATGCACCAAAAATTTCATTTAGGTCTGACTCAATACTTTGATTTAACTAACACAGATACCCTAGAAGTTTCCCTATAAGACATATTTGGGAACAATAAATTTCATGGCGTGTCATAATAATTAAAGAGCATATTAAGTAACAATATCCAAAATTCTAAGTTAAAGCCACCAAAGTCCTATACTTCTTTATAGACAACAAATTTAGATACAAAAATCATAATTTTAATTAGGGGATAATTTTTTACTTCTTGGAAGAACTATTTTTCCTTTTCACATTAGGTTTTTATTGTTATATCAACATAGCACTGTGCTGACAAGAGTATTCTTAGTTTGCCTGTGCCAGCATTTTAAAAGTATTACTCTGGTACTTAATACTATTAAAAATTAACACCTAAGACTGAAACAGCTAAATGTTTATATAGTGTTAGAAAAAAAGAATGTAAAATCATTTAAGAGTTTTCACTTTAAACAGAAATTTAAAAAAATAATTAAAATAATTAGTACAAATCAGTAGATTCAACATTTAATATACATTATATATGCTGTATATTTCATATAAATTATATGTAATTCCATTTCAAATGCATACGTGTGGCAAAATTATTTTGTAAACATTTTGACTAATGCTAAACACAGACTTCATTAAAGAAAGATAGCAGTGCATTTTATTTTTAAAGGCTAAATAAATTTTAGATATTTAAAATATTTTAGATAAAGTCTTCAGTCTCATACCATCTACATTCAGTGTTTTGAACTTTTTTGGGAACATATTATCATCTTAAAACTGGAAGAATATAATAAACTTTACCCATTTATTGTCTTTATTCAAGGAAATACCCCCAGAGATGAATAAATATGACTAATAAAACAAACTTTGTGAACTTAGATTTTTCAGTATTTCTCCTTTATAAATTCCTTATTGGAAAAACACGGGCATAACAAACTGGAACTTAGTTAAGGCTTATTGCAAATTGAACATACTGTAGTGTATTATGACATCTAAATTTCACTAGATGGCGCAATAAGAATAATTTATCTTTCCGATTCTACTGTTCTACTGTCGGAATGTTAAACAGGAGAGGCTAAAGTATGCACCACTGATGTTTGTGGAACTTTAAACTTAATAGGAATATTTTTATATATACTAGAATTTAATCCATTTTTAATAATAATTTTTAGCATTAAGAAAAGCATAATGGATGATTTTCCATTTTTCCACAGGGTATCTAGAACATTGAACCAGAAAATCGAAGCCTTTTGGGGAAGGCACTACAATGGCACTACTTCATTAGACTCCGGCCTGAAAGTATTACCTTGCTTAAAGTGAAAATAGCTAGCAAATTACGTTTTATGGAAGTGAAAGTATAATTGAATCTTGCAATAAACAGCATTTCAGGAGTTTTCATATTAAGATTTTTAAATATCAAAGAACAGAGTTGAAAGGCACTACTGTAGGAATTAGGAAAACTGGATTCCAATTCTAGTTTATAATCTCAATTCTGACCTGGGATAGTTTACCAAACAGGCAGGGGATAAGAGCTGGATTTGATTAAGTTCAAGGTCTTTGGAATTTCAGAAAATTCATTCTTGCCATTCTAAGAATGTACCCAAGACAAGTTCTACTAAGACATGTTATTTTTAAAAACATTTTTCAAAGAAAATGTCCAGTTTAAATATGTATTCTACTTTCCTGGAATCATACCAAAGACTAAAATCTGAAAGTTCTTGCAGATAGAACCAACTTTGAGAGGAGAGTACAATTAAGATCACTAATTCATCTAGCAAAATTTGTGTCTAGAGATACATTTGCTCTCTTTCTAGATAGGGTAATTCTGGAGTAACTTTAAAATATTTGGATAGATTTAAATTTCAAATGGTTATTATTCAATGTAGAATTCATAAATCTAGTGCTACAACCGTGTTACATTCAGAACTACCAATCACCAGCCACCAATATGTACAAGTGGGCTAAAATATTGATCCTTTGAGCCCTTGGGGCAACCAAGTGAGGTGGCTGGAGTACCAAGCCAGTGACCTCTAGATAAGAGCAGCCTCAGAGTTCAACCCAGTTGCCCACCAAATGCAACCCTTTCATGTCACAGTGTGAGACGGACAGAGCAGCAGCCTATTAGAACATTTCTAAATGACCTTAATCTAATCTATAACAAATACTTGAGAGACCTTTGGAAAACACTAAAATGTCTTTAAACTTTCTCCATAATTAACTTGGAGAAAGTTAATTTTTAAACTTTTTAAAGTTTTTCCCAAATTTTCTATAATTGCACACTTTCTAGCTGAAATTAATTTCACAAAACAATATGAATATTGATGATTAATAACTAAGGAAGGTATTTTAACACAGGGAGAAATGTGTACATTGCTGTGTTAAATAAGCTAATGTCTAAAACTTAATAGTAAACAAACATCATTATGTACATTATACACTATGTTCTTAGCTCACTAATTTTAATGCTGAATTAAATCACTATAGATTTTTCTGTGTGAACTTTTTTGTGCCAATAACATAGATGTGAATGATAATAAAAGCATGTAACAATTTCAAGTTACAAATTTGTGAAGTACCATATGGGTATATAATTACTGATGCTGGATTTTTTCATTACCTTGAAAATAAATTTTGTAAGAAACCATAATGTATATACACAAACTCTCACTTTGTGTTTGTGTTTGTCTGTCTATACGTGTGTATAAATAAGTGATTTCAACGTAAATGTTTTTATTTTATTCCTAAGGTTTAAGTTACAGCTATAAATAGTATAAAGGATATAATGTCTAATATATAAGATGCAGGCTATGTAATATTTTAGTCCTGTATATATTTTATGAATAAAAACAAGAAACCTAGAAGTGCATGTGAAAAAATCTCTTAGTCTAATATCACTGTTAGTTCTACAAAAACTAAAAAAGGTAATCTCAATTCAAAATGAGTTAAATATTGAACTTCTCTAGAGGTATTGTACAGATAGCTTTGTCAGTGTTATAAGAAAGATTAACATTCCAGCCATAGATCTTTAAGACAAAAAAAAAAGTATACCAAGAAGGGACAATGGCTTCTGGGCAGCAAAGGTAAAAATTGACGGATAAAACTCGGTGATAGCATCAGGACGAACCTCCCCAAAGACCTGCTTACGTCCCGGTTACTGCCTACTGTATTAAGACTGCCTTTCTCATCACTTAATGCTTATTTTCATCACTTTGCTTAAAATATTGATAATCAATTAGGGCTACGTCTGTTTTGCCACAGAATCTGTGTCACAGTCTATCAGACTGTCAGGGCCAATTCAATCCTCATTCAAAGTTAATTTTTTCTTCATAAATCTGCCTTTGGAGGAGTCATTAGGCGCGGAACATAGCCGGAGGTGCAATCACCTATTCTCTTTCATTAGTGGCAGGCAGAGAAGGTGAGGGAGATTATTAGAACTTTGGAATGATCACAAAGCAGCGTGCTGCCTGTCAGATCCCCCCAACATTTAATTCATCTAGCCAACTCACCAGCACTCTGTGCCAACAGTTTTAAATGGACATTATTCATGAACATCTGTGACGGGCTGAATATTCTGAACTGGAAATGATGAAAAAGCAATGCCCCCTTTGACTTTAAAATTAATTCTATGGTCAAAACAATTAAGAATATAACAAACATGCTTTGTGATGTTATTTTTAGTCATCTAAGATATGTTTCAGAAACAAAACAATTTGCTAAAGCTAATAACACACAACTATATAAGGGCAAATTAATACAGAAAATTAAAAAAATTATTATTAAGCAATTTTTTTGAAGTCCATTTTATCTGTTTTCAGGATAACCAGGATTCTTCCCAAACATAGATTTAAAATTTACAATAAGATTTAATTTTTATTTAATGGGAACACCTTGTTTAGCAACATACTACAAAATAAAATGATTCAAAAGAATGAACATAAGACCAGAACCAATTTATAATAAAAATTACCCTTGATAATTTCAGAACCACCATATATTTTTATATATAAACGTATTAGTTATGAGTTGTTGTGGGTAGAACTCTTGACAGAGAAATTGTTTGTAATAAAAGAAATAGACAAATAAGTTTAAAAAAATTTTTAAACAATTTTTATTTTAAAAGCTGCCGTTACTTTATGTTTTTCAAGGCAAAAAATTGGGTTGTTTAAAATGCTTTGTTCTTCAGTCTGTCACATCTCTTAAGATCTGGAATAGAAAACTTATGCTTGATGCTAAAAGAGACTAAAGAAGTACCTTGCCAGACATACATGGGGGGGGGTAGTTAGGGGGGTAAGAAGAGAAGAGAAAGGGTTTATTTGTGAGTTTTCAAAAAATTTACTCAGCACACCAAACTGATGTCAAGATTTTAATTGCTACTATTGAAGTCACAAGGTTCTAGCATTGTCAAACAATCTTTATTTTATCCTCAGAAAATAACTTGCACTTCCCAAACTGTGCCACACACAGTAGGTGCTAAAAGGGTTCTGGAACTGTCAAATTTATTTGGAAAATACTTAGCTGAACAAAATCAAACTATTTCTTTAATGAAGAACTAGAAAATGTGAATATATGCGTGTCTCTTTACAAGGAAGAAATAAAATGATGACTTGCTAGCTTATTTTTAAAGGTATAATTTTTTTGACCTCACTAGAATATCAACAAAAGATTTCCCTAATCTTCCCAAGTGAATTCTCTTCTGTCCACACCAGAGCTGATATTGTATGATTTAGGCTGTTTTCTTAATTCTATTAAGCACATGTCATTTAAAACAATTATTCTGCCCACTTTCAGTTTTTCCACTTTGGAAAGATTAATAATACAAAAGAATTTCAGTAACAATAGCTACTGCTAGTACTACCACTGCTACTGTTACTCTGGCTGTTACTACCACCATGCCAGTCACAGTTGCAGGAGACAGATTTTAAGCAAAATGGATTATACACAGGCAATTGCATTCTTATAAAACTGTTGGAAGGGCTGAATGCACAAGCTCTGCACTAGGTCTCCAACGATGTTGCCCAAATCTACATGGTGGAACTAGCCTATACATAGCTGCCCCTGCAGCCACAGACAGAGCAGTAGAAAACAGGAAGGAAAATTCAAGGTAACCTTACCATAACTACAAACAAGAAAGCCATGTCGGCATCTGTTTCTTAGTCTGCACAGAGAAAGGGACTGGGGACTGGACACAGGCTACAGCTGGGGGAATCTGCCTAATTCTCCCAGCTGTGCTTGACCAGCTCCTTTTCTGCTTTCAAGATCCCTAAATGTTTGAACCCAATTCATATCCAGAATCTCAGATGCAAAGAATTCTATAAGATGTGGGTTTTTGCTCTCCAGTTTTTGTTGTACAGGAAGACAGACTAGAAAAATGTTAGAATAAATGTTCTGCAGTAATTCAACAATTATTGAATCTTTAATATGTACCTTTCTAAAGGTTTTACATGTACTAATTTATTTAATGCTCACAAAAATCTGACAGCTTTCACACTCATTTTACAGTTAAGAAAACTAAGGCTGAGGTTACTAAGTGATAGAGCCAGGGCTCAAAGTCAGTCCGTCTGACCCCAAAAGAGTCCTTTGCTCTTTGGTAGAAACATTTCCTAAGACCAGTAGTCTTGTCTCTTTAATAAATTAATGATGAGGAAAAAATTAATTTATTTTCTAGTCAGATTTCCTTTTTGGTATAGATCAAACAGGTTGCATTATCACTTAACATCCATATAATGAGGTGGCATTTCAAAGAAACCAGTAGGTCAGACTGCTAAAACAATCTGGTGGGAACTATTAGATTTAGCTATCAGCAGTGCTGAGGATGGAAGTTTGACTCCGTTCTTACTAAAGGATGGCAGAATAAACAATATTCTCATTCTGGTTAGGTGTGAAAAAAGGCTTGAAATACAGTGTTCCAAATGGAAGATGATGTTAAATGCTTCCATATCTGTGGTTTCATAGAGAGCAATACAGGAGTATGTTTGAAGATCCAAACACTGTTTATACTTTTTGATATAATTTCACTTCTGAAAAAGTAAACCGAGTAAGTTTAAAATGAAAAAATGCACAGCTATCCACTGAGCATTATTTTAATAGAAAAAAAAACAGTGATATAATTTGTTCACTAGACAAGTGGCTAATATTTTACTTCATGGACAAACATTTTAAAACCAAAAATTATGCTATTGAAATATATAACAAGGTGGGGAAATTACTCTCATCCAAAGGTTGGTACCAAAAAAGTTGGATATAAATTTGTTTATGTGACAGAAACACACAGATTTTTTAAAAAGTAAGAAATACCTAAAAAAAACCACCTACTGCATATTAAATCTTCATATATAATTTGACCTCTTTTTTAACTTTCCAGTATGTTTTACTGATCTGAGTGATGATTCATGTGCTAATAATACATGTTTGAACATATATATTTTGGTCAATCCAAGTCGCCCTCACCTCTGACTTTTTTGAGTTATACTCATGGGAATTGCTGACCTAGATAAACTTTGACATTATTTTTGGTTATATCCCAGTCCCTTCCAATCCCCAACTACAATAAATAACACAAACTCATTGAGTTTCTGAATATCTGCACTAACGTAAGACGTTAATTTGGAGAAAGTGAAAATCTCCAATACTGAAACGTCCCATCTCAAGTATGTACTTCTCAGGTAAGTACTTTTATTTATTGAAATCATTTGCATCTTTCAATAAAATTCAGTACTACCTTCATCTACGTTGCTACATTTGATTTCTAACTCCCTTTCCCTTTCAACTCTCCCTTTAAAATATTTTTTTCTGAGGGAGTTTCTAAACCATATTGCTTTTCTATCACCCATTTATTCTTCAATCTTTCTTCCAATATAACGTCTAACTTTATCATTCAACCAAGAAATCCTCTTCACTGGTGTCTATATGATTATTTGATTAGATATTTGTAACTAAAAATAATGAAATGTTTCAAACCTACTAAAAAGTACAGAGAATACTACAACCTCATTCAAATTAACAGGTATTGATAGCCCATCCCATTTCTCTCCCTACAATCTTGCTATGATGTAGGATTGTTGGACCTCTAAGTTTCTGAGAACCAGGATGGTCTGCTATGACATCTTTTCACAAATATACAATTCTCTGGTTTCTAGAGACTGAATTTCTCTCCAAAAATTAGCCATTTAGTTTACCCTCCTCAGAACTATTTATATCCTTAGTCTATTATATTGTAAAACTGTTTTCCTTTTTCATATTGATTTATAGGCTACGAAAACTATGAAAGACTATATATTCTAGATGCTAACTATATGTGTATTACATACATTGTAACTGTGCTTTCCCAGAAGGTGGCAAATCTTGATTTTGCTTACTGTGCCTTTTATCAGAGGCATCTAATTTTATTGGTTTTTAATTTCTGTTTATAAATATACATTTTTGTCTTATTTAAGAAATTTTCCCCTATTACTCAATAGCAAATCTGATCTCTATTTTCTTGTGTCTCAAAATTTCACTTTTTACATGTAACAGCAAGTTCTCATATATGTGTGAAGATGTTTCTGGGCTTTATTCCAGCCCATTGATGACACCATTTTAATTATTGTAGCCTCAATATGAAATCTTACTATCTAGTAGGACAAACTCCTACCTTTTCTCCTTTTTACTATTTTTGGCAATTTGCTCTTCAATATAATTTTCATAGTAATGTTCAAATACTTTATTTAAAACGTGAGATTTCTCTAGACTTAGGTTATATACATCAAATAAAAACATCTGATGAATATTACCACACATAGAAAAAGTGAGATTTCTCTAGACTTAGGTTATATACATCAATGAAAACAGCTGATGGAAACCATCACACACAGAAAACACATCATTAGCACTGGGACTGGTGGTGGAAAAGTTTAAAAATGTCTGAATTACACAGAAAAAAAGCGGTTTTAATTTTTCATTTAGAGGTTTGCCTTTTGAATTTTTCTGTTTAAGTGCTTGGCATATGAGAAATAATGACATCTGTTGAGACGACATGTAACTGAATGTCTGAGTTTAAGTGCCAAAATATAACATGACACAAGTGACGCTACAAGTAAATTCTTCAAATTTTTGGCAAGATTCAGCTTTATGGATCTTACCTATGAGAAGGAAATAAGGGAGGATGATATGGAGGAGACAGAGGGGGAGAATGAGAAGGAATCAATATGTATGTATGTATGTGGTTTACTTAGTGAATGATCTTGACCTATTTCAAATGACTGTTAACTGCTGAAAAATTACTTAAAAAATCACTTAAAGGGCTAACCTTTGAGTACAATGCATCTATCTCTTTTTTTGCTGGATTTATAGTGTCTACTAGAATTCTGTATCCTTGGGTTTTCAGAAGATATATTTTTTGAAGGGTAGATGTTATAATAGTTCTATACTGCAAATCTATAAAGGCCAGGAAGAGGTATTATTACCTGCTCAATCTAAAGAGGAAGTAGGTGCAGATCCAAAATTGTTTCACTGCTTTAAATTTTTTATGAAATAAAAAGCACAAATCACAGAATTTCAGAGTTGGAAAATAACCTCTGGAGCTTAGTTAGGGCCTGAGATTAACAGATCTGCCTAGAGTATTCAACGTGGATCAGAACTGAAACTCAGGTCACTCTCTTCACTTCTCTTAGAAGAATAAAAAAATCACAAACAAAACTATAACTCAAATATTTAGTTGCAGATACATTATTACCTAAGGTAGCAAAGAATTATTTACTTGAAATATCTCCATAACTGACCACTGTGACCGTTGCATTGTGTTCTGATCTTAGGACCATATCTGAAAGTTATAGAATTAGCTTTACCATTTGAGGTGCTGGGAAAACTGGATCAAAACATGTAAAAAAAAAAAAAAAATGGACGAGGACAACACCCTCCCACTCTCTACAAAAATTAACTCAAAATGGATAAAGGACCTGGAAGTGAGACCTGCAACCATAAAATACACAGAAGAAAACCTGGGCAAAACCCTTCATGAATTTCACCTCAGAAATCCATTTTTGGGAAACAACTACGGCCGGCAAAAAAATGAAGAAAAACATGAACAGCTGGGACTATATCAAACTAAAAAATTTCTGTTCAGCAAAAGAGACAATAAACAGAACAAAAAGAAACCCAATTTTTGGAAATTTTTGCCCTCCAGACAAGTGACAAGGGTCTGATAACAAAGATCCACAAAGAGCTCCTACAATTCAACAAAAACAAAGCAATAAACCCAGTCAAAAACTGGGGAGAAATACTAAAAAGACACTTCACCAAAGAGGAGATACAGATGGCTAATAGGCATATAAAAAAATGCTCCACATCACTAATAATCAGGGAAATGCAAATTCAAACCACACTGAGATACCATCTTACACCAGTAAGAATGGCCTATATATATAAAACAGACAACAACAAATGTTGGCGCGGATGTGGAGAAAAAGGAACGCTCTTACGTTGCTGGTGGGAGTGCAAACTGGTCCAGCCACTATGGAAGACTGTGTGGAGGACCCTCAAACAATTGAAAATGGACTTACCATTTGACCCAGCAATCCCACTACTGGGAATATACCCAGAGGATATGAAAACATTAATTCAAAAGGACACCTGTATGCACATGTTCACTGCAGCTCTATTTACAGTTGTCAAAGCTCGGAAACAAACCAAATACCTCAAAAACAGATGATTGGCTAAAACAAAATGTGGTACATATACACGATGGAATACTACGCATCCATCAAGGAGGACAAACACATGTCATTCGCAGGAACATGGATGGAACTAGAAAGACTCATATTAGCAGAAATAAGTCAAAAAGAAAAAGAGAATACAGGACAGGATGGTCTCACTTATATGATGGATATAGGGAAAAACAAACAAATGAACAAGAAAAAAATAAAAACAAGCAATGGGACTGAACAATGAAGCAAGAGAGAAGGAGGGGCAAAAGGTGGGGGAGGTTAAGAGCACAAAAGAACAGGATGGTTAACATGTGTTAGTGAAGTAGGAAAGCCCTGGGGTACACAATAATGCAATAAAGTAATATAAATATAAATACACATATATGCAAATTTTTAAATTTTTAAATTAAGAAAAAAGAAAAGAACAACCATCACAGAGATAGTTGACATTCTCTGTGGATATTTCTTCTATCCTATTCCCCATTATACATTCCCAGAAATAATAATTAGTACACTGGATCTGATGTTTGCCATGCCAGTGGTATTTGAAACTTTTAAATCACACATCAGTAAATAATGCATTATTTTGCATGGCTATAATTTTGTAATTATGGTGGTATTGTACTGTGTACCCATATCTATGTAACTTGTATTCTTTCCACAAAAAAATTTTTAAATTATTAAAAAAATAAAAATAAATTAAAAAAAAAAAAACAGCTTTACCATTTGAGGAGAAAAATGACCAAGCAAAATTTAGGTCACAGCAATAAGTACTATTCAATACATACTTGCACCACTCACTAACTTCATGGAAAGCCTCTAAAAAAGTCTACACTCCTATATTTCACTCATTCATATGTTTATATTGATTATAATAACATTCCAACTACCAGTTAAAATGCACTAAAATGTAATTCACAGAATTTCTGAAATATATTTGCACCAATGCTTGCTCATTAAAATATGATCAAAGCAAATTGAAAGGGGTGTTTAGTCGTGGTTTTACACCAATCAGGTAGCCTAAGTTTTAAATTCCAAGTTGAATATTTTCAAGGTAAGTCATTTTTGTCATTAAAAAATATCAAGGCATAGACTTTAGCTGGTATTTAAAGTACCTTTCAGTTCTACAGTGCTTTCAAAAAGAAAAAAATCTTGAGTGTCAAAAATTCTAACCTCTTCCTCACTGGCACCAGTAATAACTCCTTACAAAGTTAATTTGAAAAAAAAAACAAAACAACTTGGACTATCTGCTTTGAAGACAGAATGAGCCACATTTTGTGACTATCTAGGTGAGAGCACTGGTTGGAATTAATTATGTTAAACTGACTGATGAAAAACATGACTTATAGGTAAAAAGAGGTTTTCAACAGTTTCAACGGCAGAAAAGTATTAACTGGTGCTTTATTTGATGTCAAATTAAAAAAAAATGAACAGGTTAATATTGATCATTTCTTTGGGAAGATACTTTTCTCAAATCTGATGTTCAATGGCAACACTAGCGAGAATTTTCTAGGATCACAGTTAGAAAACAGTAAGATGGAGTATGAGATGGTACAGAAATTTCTGCTCTGCCCAGGCTGTGAAACTTTGGGAAGTACTTTGCTCACAGTACTTGTCACAAAGGAGCACAGCACTGATGCCTAAGAGGAATTCTGGACCTTCCTGGAAATGTCCCCACTTGGCCATTTGACTGTGGAGGTGAGCAGCTATCTAGAAGTGAGTCTTATTGGGATTTGCTTTCCATAAATTATGTACACCAATCATCTGTGGTTGGTAATATGTAAAGTTTAAATTACCACTCCCAAATCAACTGCACAGAGCATGTGCACTTGAAGCCCTGAGAGCAGAGGAGATGAAAATGGTACCTCTTCAATTGCTGTGAGACCCTGGTGAAAGAAGTTCACATAGGAAGAGCTATAAAAGCAGGTGATCTCTGTCTCTCAGAGAACAGTATATATACATAAATATTTAAATTAAAACTCAGTGTGTATAATAATGATTTATATGATTCAATATAATAATTCAATAATAATAATGCTATATACACATACACTGAGTTTTAATTAGATTCATCAGGATGCTACATATATGGGCCATATTTTCCTAACAAGCTAGATTTCACTGTTTTAATGATTTTTATTGATGGGCAATAAAAGTAAGTGGTGCATGAAATCTGCTATGTCATTTATTGCATTTATTATGTTGAGAACATTATATAGTATATCACATGTTGATAATGATATGAAGAGATTAACAACCACATAAAATAGCACATGGATACTTACAATATTTCATTAAAAAGAACATGTCCTCCACAAAGCTCAGGTGAGACTTTTCTTTTAGTGAAAGCTTTGAGGTGAAACTTGCAGTTCTCTTTGATAAGTTCAAGGTATATATTTAAAAATTCATATATTTAAAAAATTCATATATTACCACTTGAATAAGAACAAATGATAAATAAATCTGTATACATGGAAATATGGAACAGTCCGATTAACCTTACAGGTGATGAGTAGCTGAGTTAGTGCAAATAGGTGCCTAGCCTCTAGAATACTACATGGCCTCAAGGAGTTTAGTCCTCCTACCTACTTATTCTCTGTACATGTACTATAAAATTTTGCAAACAACCTCATCACCCATATAATTACTTCATAAACTTTTCTTCCAATACAATTCCCATCCTAGTGACCATACTATCCCCTTAGGGAAATATTAAATTGCTTTTACCCCTGCACAGGTTTAGGTAATTTCTGATGTCTACAGAAAAAGCTACAGGAGAGGTTTAATTTAATGAAAGGAAAACATTTGTATGTGAAGCAGAGCTCTCAAAAATAAATGAAATGCTTTTAGATAGTAGGTAGTATCTAGGTACCTTCAGAAATTTTGGGGCAGAGCTGGGAAGGGAGAGAATTAAACTTAGTAGTGTAAATACATGTAAAGTTTAAAAATATCTTTAAATATAGTTTCATCTCATCTGAGATGTTCATTCTAATAGCATCAGTAGTAACTGTAAGAAGTGCTATGCTGTGAATTCTCAAATAGCATCTATACTAAGAATGAAGAAGTACACTGATTAACTAGAAATGTTATATGCAGCCAAAAGAAGTGGAGTCTATGCCCCACACTTCGTATCCCTCTATATAAATAAGGTAATAATAACCATAAAGATGTTAAGACAAATATGCAGCTATTACAGTCAGAGAGAGTACAAGAAACATATAAGAAAATTTCTAGCCTATTTTATAACATGACCAAATACCAGAAAGTCTAAACAAAAATGTATTTTTAAGGACAATTTTAAAATGATAATCAGAGAGAAATTAACTATAGTAGCTGTCAATGTAATAATTCCTACATAATTAATCGTCTAGTCCAGTAATAAAGATTATTAAACTTTCAATTTTTCAAGGGAATGATTTTCTGTATTAGGGAGTGGTAAGGGGGGGGGCACGTTCCCATCACCATTAACGTTCTTATTTTTTAAGACTTATTATACACAAGTATAATATGTGAAAAATAAAGAGATGGTTGTGAAGATAACTTTAATAAAACAAAGTCCAGTAGGAGAGGAAGACAAGGAAGTTCATTTTATAAGAGATATGCTGTAATAAATTCTGTAATACTGGTATGCAAAAGGAATACAGAAGGGGAACACAACTCTGACTCAGTCTGATGGAGAACAACTAAGATTTTTAAGAGAAAACACTTGAAATCATTCCTAAAGAATTGGGAAAATTTAACCAAGAACAGTAACCAAACATAATGGCTCTGAAATATTAAAGCAAACCACAAACATTTTGTGGTTTTCACAGAGGTCATCATAGCTACAAGATCAAGACTGGAAAGTATCACATAACAATCTTGCAATGGAGTTATATCATGAGTCTCATCTGCTCTATTTTCCTCCTCTGTATTTTCTGTTTATCAAAAAACAAAGTATCTTTTATGAGTTTTAGGCAATGAAGCCAGTAAAATTAAAAAACAAACAAACAAACAAACATTTGCGATGTCTTTATACAAACTGAAAGTTCTTTTTTTATTTACAAACAAGAAAGAGATGTTTTCAAAGCTTAGTAGTATCTTGGATTACATTTAGGATAAAAATGGAAAATAATAAAAAAATATTAAACAATGCCTCACAACTGAAAGAATGGACAGTGATGTCCATTCCCATATCTTTTCCCCCCATATCTTAAAGAAACAGCTAACCAGATTGAGAACAGCTATGTTCAGCCATTCATAAATATTTATTGAGAAAATCAAACAATTCATTCTGAATATTTCCAGAGTTTCTTCAAACCAATAAGAAAAAAAGTACAATTAAATGAACTAAACACTCAAGTGTCTACTTCACAAAATAATAAATCTAAATAGCCAAAAAATAAATGAATAATTATGACCTCTTTCTGGGAATTGGAAATTCAAATTAAAAAGTAAACTGAATTAAGTTTGGTTGACATAATTTTAAAAAAACCTTACAATATCAAGTACTGATGAGGAGGTAGAGAGATGGAACTCTTACTACTGTTGGCAAAGAAACTGATATAACCACTCTGAAAAGGTTTTATTTTGCCATCAAGTTTGAAATTATACATACCTATGACATAATATTTCTACTCCTATGTAGGAAGTTTACACAGAATCATGTACAGTTGCACCACATATAAACTAAGAATGCTTAGAGTATCGGTTAACACTAGCTCCAAAATGAAAATAAACAAATCCCCATCAACAGCAGAATAAACAAATATCCATTAAGAGCAAACGTTTGAAAAAAATGCAGTATGTTCACAAAATGTAATATATATATAGCACAAAATAAAACACCCAATACAGCTATGTGCAAATAAATAAACCTTGAAAGATGATGAGGAAAATGAAGATTCTAGAGAATATACACTTATGATTACAATTCAAAAATGGGTAAAATTTAACTGCAATGCTTGGCAATATATACTTAGGTGGTAAAACTATAAATAAAAGTAAGTGAAATAATCACAATTGAGAGAAAGGAGGTACTTATAACTAAGTAATCAGAAAATGGGGCTTCAGAAGTATTGGCTAAGTGCTGCTTTTTCATCTGGGTGATAAAACATGGGTTTATGCTTTATAATCATATGGTGCTCTGCACACTCACATAGTTTTCTTTATTCTTTTTCTTTATACTTCATATTACAAAAGATCAAAGCTAAAACATCCAAACAGGTATTGTGAAATACTGAATGACTGAAAAGAATGGCAAAAATGATGAATGCCTTAAAAATGCAGACAGGTATATGAGGCCAGAGTGGGGGGCATTTATTAAGCACTTTCTGCAAGTTAAGAACTATGCCAGGTGTTGAGGACTTGTTATAGAAAAGAGACACAGTCTGATCTCTAAAAGTCTTCAAGAGAAAGATCAAACAAAATAATCATGAAATCACATGAAATGTGATTGATTGCTATGAAGGAAAAGTTCCCAAAAGTACTTAAAGAGACATTGACAGTATGCAGTATTAGATGTCAGGAAGGCTTCATTGAGATATAAAATTTAAGCTGAAATATTAATAATAACCTATTAAGTTAACTGGGAGAGAGGGAGGAATCAAGTCTTTCAGAGAAAACCACACACAAGTCAAGCAACCTTTTTTTGGAGGCTAAAGATGTAGACGAGGGAAAATCATGGCCAATCTCTAGTTATATTAACAATTTTAAAATTTTATTCTTGAGGGCACTGAAGGGTTTGTGTAGGTGAACGACAGATTCTAGTTTACAGTTTAAGAAGATCATTCAGATGCTGTGTGAGGAATGGATTACAGGGGGCAGTAATCAACAAATGAGGTAGAAGGCTACTGCAAACGTCTAAACAAGAAATGATGATTTGTCTAGAGTAAAGGCAAAGAAAATGGAATTAGTGGGCAGATTAAAATGTATTTTAAGAAGGTACAGACTTGAGCTGACAGAAAGTTGTGGCAGGTGAGGAACTTGCCATATTGCTTTTTTCAGTATTTCTAAAGATGTAAAAAGTGAAAGAGGAGCAGGATGATGATGGGGCAGAGATAAAACAACTGTGAACAATCATAGTTGCTTGACATTTGAGGAGAGATGACAGACAGTGATGTACATTTAAAGCTCAGAAGAGAGATATGGGTTGAACTTTAAGGTTTGTAGCACAGAGATGCTATCAGAAGTCCTGGGGATAGACAATATCACTTAGGATGCAAATACATGGAATGAAATAAATAAGCACAGAACATTTAAGAATATAGAACACTTAAGAATCAGGCAGAAAAGAAGACAAAGAGGAGCTTATTCATGGAGCAGGACCTGATAAAGCAGTATTTGGTATGGAGGACTATTATCTTGTTAATGAATATGGCTTCTAAATGCAGTACAAGTCTTTGTTAGTATAATGGGCACATATTGGAGTTGCTGATAACTTATTTTCTAAATATTATGTGAAATTCATATGGAAAAGTTAATTATTCAAAAGCTAATTTTATGCAAAAGTTAATATCTAAAATGAAACCCATCCTTCCTCGACCTTATTCATTTTTTGTGCATCTTTTATCTACCTTGTTTAATGATGCTGTCTAGATAACTTCACCTTTCTGACACTCATTTTTATTACATATATATTAGTAAATTCTTAAACAACATTTCAATTGTTCTCTTATTTTTACTATTACTGTGGTTCTGTTTGTCACGACTTAAAACACAGCTCACCTCCCAGTACTCTCTTTGTGTACACAGGCAATAATTCTCTGAAAGCCATGAGTTTTAATAAGGAATAACCATGTGACCTTCACACCTGAAAAATAGGGGATATATTTTTGAACAAACAGGCAAGTATTCTGTCCTTATGGAGCTTATTTTCTGGTAGGAAAATCTGGTTCTAAGCCACTAAGCTAGCATGAAGTGTGATATTACAGTGGTGAGTGCTATGAAGAAAAATAAGTAAATAAATATGAAAAACTAATAATTAAAAAATAGCAAAATGGTATGTTCCTTCATCTTCAAATATGATTTAGCAAACTTCTGGTCACTTCATTTTTTTCTGCCTTGTGTTTAAGTACTCTTTTCTGCCTTCTACATAGTAGAGGCACGGATTTAGTGTCCTTCTAGCTCTTCTCACTTTGCATCTACTCAATTGAATCGCATATTTTGATAAAGTCATCCTAAAATAACCTAAAACAAATGAAGAAATCTGATAAAATATAAACAAAATCTCGTTTTCTCATTTTTTTCCTGCTATGGTTATTTATTTCTACTTACTCCTTACCTATGAAATGTGACATTAGTAATGTTCAAAAATCTGAAAAGGTTCCTTGTGTGTCTTCTCTTTGACCATTCTAATCCTCTGACACATCTCATTTCACAAATAAGAAAGGGAGACACAGAGACATTACTTAATTCTGAAGATCATCTGAATAATGTAAGGCAATGTCAGGATTAGAATTCAGGACAACTGTTTCTGTCCTCCACAGTTCTGAAATTTCCTCTCCTGGGCTTCTGATACTGGTTTGTCACAAAATCCATGACAAGAAAACGTGACTGAAAATGTTGCATTAAGCAAAGTTAAAGAGGATTATGTCAAGATTTTTACAAATCTAAAACATGCTCATGTATGTTAAGATTCTCTAAATGAAATATGTAGGATTCTCAAATGTATTTGGCAATTTTTAAACGAGTCTTACTAATGGAGCAACAAAGAAAACACTTGAGAAACTTAATGCTGTCTCTAGTATTTTCAACTTATAGGGACATAATGAAAACACAGTAATAAGAAGCCCAAGACACAGTTTACATATTTTTAAAGAATCTCTGAATTAATTTACTTGTCATCAATATTTTAAGCTGTGAGGCAATTATACATTTCTAGTTAGTGGTAGATCAGGAGCTATGAATTTATTACTCAAATATGTTATTTGATTACTTAAGTTAATTTATTGGTTATAGGATTATAGTAATAAACAAAAATAAACTACAGGTTTTGATTAGTTATAAAGAAATTAAAGACATTTTAAAATAGATATTAGTGAGTTTTAAAAAATGCTCATATTCCTAGAATTAATCATGTTTTTTTCCCTACTTATTAGCAAAGGCATTTGAAATCTGCATATCTGGAAAATATGTTTAAATTTTCATTCTTCCTTGACAACAGGAATATTTGATTTCAATTGCTTTAAAACAAACTCTAAAAATCAATAACAAAGAGGACAAAGTAGTTTTGAGATGATGATAAAAATAGATAGTAAAATGCTACTGGTTATATGGGATCAGTTGTGAATAGGTCAGCTCAAGGTCCCAGGTAAACATCTTGTTTGTGTCCTGAAGCCTTGTTTTCTGCATGCCTTATACTCTCAGTAGGGTCCTCCTAGTAGGGTTTAACATCGGGCCACTGCACCCTATCGATCTTCTTTAAATCTCCAGAATAATAAATTTCAAGGCAACACAGCAGAAGCCGACTAAAGCCCTTTAATTACATCACTGCTGAAAGGAAATCATTGATCAATGGCATTATGGGAAAATAAACTGCCCCCCAAACCAGATCAAAGTCAATAAAATAGCTGACTAGCTGCCCCATTTGGGACTTCTGCTAGATTAGTGCTCATGGACAAGCAAAAGAGAGATTCTACGCATGCTGCTTACTATCTTTTTGAAGCTCTCCCTGGCAGGTGTCATGCTCTAAGCGTGGTTTTTGATTACTCTAATTAAATATAATATTATCAACAGATCTTCATATTGATCTTTAAAATCCCCCCTTCTAAATGAAAAATTAAAAGCCTAGAAAGAGGATCTCATAGATAGCAGGTTATTTTAATGAGTTTATTCCTCTATCAATTTTCCTCATGTTGTATTATTCTAATATTTGTCAATATCAAGGTGCCAATTACTTTAGGCACACTAAAATAATATGCAGAGTGGATAATTTTACAACTTTCTCTCGTTGAGATTAAATTCTTTTCAATTTACATGAAATTATTTATATTCCTTGGTTAAAGTTTAAATAAACATCTTTTTCCTGTTGAATAAAGCTAGTTGTGCCATTCATTGTTCTTTTTTAAAGGCTATTATTAAAATATATCTTCCAGGACAGATAATGCAATATAGTAAAGGATCTTTTCTATCAGGTAATTAGTTCAGAAAATTGTAAAAGCACTTTATGAAAATAATCTTACAGTTTATAAACAACTAGTTTTCAAGTAAGCAAGATCATTTAAATATTTAAAATCCTATTGCTGTATACATGAAATTTCAAACTATTCCATTTAATAATCACAGATAACAATTTTACCCAAAAAAATTGAAAATCTCAAATCTCTTTAAAAAAGAAACACAAATTTATAACATGCAAATACTTACATACTTATAAATACTTAAGTTTTCATGTAAAATTTTAGAATTGTATGATCATAAAATACAAGGGTATATTTAAAGTAAATCTGAATATTTTTTAGGATAACAAATTAAGGAACATTAAAAAAAATCTAAAATATACGATAAAATAACTCATTTATTAATATTACTTAAGTCTCTCAATGCAAGAAAAGCTAATAGCCATGCTTTCTTCCCATTTTATATTTCTTCTTTCCCTATTCCCTCAGGTGGTTCTCATTGCTAATGCCCAAATGGCATCAACCTGTTGTTTAGCACATCTATGAAAAGGCTAGCCTGCTGGCTAATTTACCAAGGGATTAAAACCCTGAAACCACTTCAATCTGCTACTTTGTTTCCATGTAAAAGCCTCACCCATGACACCAGTTCCCTCGCGTTAAAATTGAAAATCTCTTTAAAAGAAAGGAAAATTCAATGTAAAAACTGTTTAAAAAGAAACTGCATGCCAAAAATAATAATCTCTACCCTTGAACAAAGCTATGAAATTATATCTTATTGGTCTTCAAGTCCTACATTATACATTAAAAAGAATTTCAGATATTAAATATTTTTGATTTCATAAAGTTAACAAAACTAGCATGGGCACCAAGGTAGTATTGGGGGGGAGGTAGTGTTAAAAGTGAATGATTGAAGTGATACTATATGTAGATAAAGTTCATTATTGCAGCACAATTAAAATTTATATTTGTGTACATATTGGTGAATGACAAATATTATGGCAACTAACACTGGAAATGAAGGTTCTATCAAACAAGCAACTAAGTTTCTATATTAATCATGATAAAGACCTAGAGATTCATCATTCTCATGAATTGATAGGTACACATATCAATTAACTTTTCTCTATGCAAAAATTATCTGAATAACAATATATTTTATGCAGAAGATATTTACATATTTTCCTGTTCTGTTAAAGCTTAATCAATTATAGCCCAGTAATTATCATTATTACCTGCCTTTATTATCATTACCTGCCTTTAAAGACTTCTTTACTCCACAAAGAAAACAGAATAATATCTGACCTAAGGGGTACTGAAACAATGAAAAGTTTGAGAGCCAACTAAACAATTGAAAAATATAATGAAACTACATTTATGTCATACTGAAGAACAAATATGAATTAAAATGCAAGTATATATTTATATTCTTGCTATACTTCAGTAAATCTTTTGCTAGTAACTTTAGGATTATCAGAATTAAAGCAGAACTATATATTAAGGAGTGTTAAGTCTCCAGTTAAAATAATCAAGTTTCCCAAAAAAGTTTTCCCAAGGCCAGTAAAAAACCAAATTCAGTGAGTCTGCTAGCTGTCATAATTTTGTAACATTTCACTGATTATCTACTTATTATAACATAAATGTGAAAAAGGGAAATAAAAACCACTATCAGAGTTAAATTAGGAAATAGTTTATAGCTTAAAGCGATAAACCATGATAGATCATTCAGAGAGAAAGCAAATAACATTGTTTTTCTCTTCAGTTCTTTACAGTTCGTCATGACAAGGGATCACTGCACCTGCTGGTGCCAACAGCACAGATTTTATGGAATGAAAAACAGTGCCAGCAATGGATGTATCAGTGCCAAAGGCTTAAGAGAAAATGAATTTGCTTAAGTTAGGGTCTATGTGATATTCAAATTCAAAATACTTCATATAAGGACAGTATACTCAAGATCCCATTTCAAAATCACCATTTTATTATAGCAACAAATATGAAATTCTAACTGCCAATAAAAGTACTGAATTTGATGTATTTCTGTGCAAAATTCATAGCCTTGGAAGATATTCTGCAAGCTGTTACCCCCACGGACCATAATGGATTCATCTTTAAAGAAAAATGTTTATAGAGTCTGAATTACCAAATATATTTTACGTAATTTTTTGTATTTTAAATGAAGAAAATATTTTAGTTGATTTTTATTGATAAAATTCACAATAAGTAAATTTTCAGAAGCTCCGTAATCAAGTTTTATACTGATAAAATATACTTTCTTTTAAATTAAAGCTGATGTGGATTTCTATATTTTGTATTATAGTCTAGCCTGTTGCATTTTATAAGGCATCAATTGTTAATTATTATACAAACTCCTCTTATGAAATTGCTCATACTATATAAACACATACTTATTAATAATCAATACCAGTAAAAAATAACAACTTCAATTTTAGCCTTTAAGCAAGAGACAGAAAAGTTTATTGATTTTCATTTATTGTAAATAAGTAAAGCAAAAATATCAACATGGAAAAAACAGGATGGTTATCCAAATCTCTCTATATATATGGTATGGGTTTCTTGAAAACAAAATTCTTGAAATATGAAACAAATACTAAGCTTAACCTTTGATTAAAATAAAATTTTAAGTAAATAGATATATTATTACTTGTCACATCTTATCTTTACAAAGTACTCACTTAAAATTTTTTTAACTTAGAAAAAGCTGAGAATAAACTATACAATGGAGAGTAATTTCTCTCATCTCCCCATATTTCACTAAAACCAGATTGCTTCTACATCTCTAAAAAAGGAAACAAGACATTGGATTCAAAGCTCCAACAAACTATTATTACACGCTTTTCCAGTCCATTAAAAGAAAGTAATTTAATCAGGTTATAGTTTCTCAGGAAAATCTCATTCAGAGAAATTTTATTGCCAGCTATCTAAATAGTAAATACCGATTATACTCTCAAAATGAGTTTTTGCTTGCCAAGGGCAAACCCATTGCAGTTATTGTAGAGCTCTGTCAGAGAAACAAGAAGTTTAAAAGGTTATAAAGATATCATTAATGTCACAGGACTGTCTTGTCAGGACTCAAAAATGCTTAATAATTGAGGGTTTTATTCAAAGTGTATTAGCACCCATATAAACAGCAGACTTAATATGATGCTTTAGGCTTTATTTTGTTACAGTCCAGCAAAATCACCTACAAACAGCTGAATACTAAAAATTCATCTACTAGAGAACAAAACTCACTTTATTTTCTGGTTCTAGCTTGAGTCTTTGAAGAAAATGTCAATAACATACACCCAGCTTACAGGCAAATCTAGAGCCAACCAATGGGAACAACAGACAAAAGTATAAATGACAACTAACTGGTTCTGACAGCATGTACCTTTGATAGAAGTAGGAGGATAAGCAAAGAGAAAATGCTCTTTATTTGTGTCTTCTAATCTTTAAAAAATCTGCTAAAACATAACATAATGTTCACTGTTCCTTAATACACAAAATCATGATTAGATTGAACAATAGATATTAAAGAGCATGAATAACTACTTTTCATGTAACTTGTTAATCCATTGATGATTTATATAAATAAAGTAACCTCTGATTTTGGAGTTACTGAACTAATTACATTAAAAACATTCTTCTAAAATCTCTTCATTACAGAAGTACATAATGCAACTTTGAAGCTATTCACCTGTCAATTAGAGCAATGATAAAACAATAAACATTAAAATAAAGTACTTATATATTAGTCTTAAATTTCTGAATAATGATTATATTTTGCCTAAACTTATTCCTCTTTAGATTACTGAAAGTATAATTATGAAATTGCAAATTTTATGAAAATAGTCTGATGAAGGACTGATCTGATCCTGATTTCAATAAATCAGACATAAATGAAACAATAAAGAAAAAGCTCTCATTGAAGTATTTCTGTTTGGGGAAGAAATCGGATGGCTCAACTTTAGGGGCAGCATATGTCAAATGAGTAACAGAAATAAAGAAGGAATTAAACTATAGCAACTTGTTGAAGGTAGATGTCATTAACTCAAACAAGTCTGTTGGGAATGTCTTTCTGCTTTCAAAGACCAGCTCTAATATAAGCTCATGCAACTCAGTTTACCTATATTCTCCCACTGTAGTTTAGCACTCTGTAAAACTCCGGTCACTCGTAGAGGGACGGTCTCAGACAGGGAGTGTGACTGTTCACCTCCAAGACTTTGCTTTGGCATGTTATCTACACATATAGTAAGGGTTGAACAAATGCTCATTAAAATGGCAATTAAGTCTTGATCTAATATGAATTGGAATTCAAGGTGATTGTTTCTTCAAACTGATCAAGTACATTATCACACAGTTCTCAGGTTCTCTCTATACCTCTCTGGAATTACTAAATATCTCACATATGACAAATAATTTACTTGAAAGCAAATCTAAAATAATTCAGAAATGATGCTTCTGGAATCCTTACAGATTAGTTAAGTGTATTAAAAGCCTTTTGTTCTAAAAGGAAAAGCAGTTACTAATGTAAAAGCAGTTGTTTATACTTAAGTTTAGAACAAGAAGACAAGGTTCAGAATATGCAATTCTTAGTCACTTTCTTATATTATCATACTATTTAACTTTAATGTAGGTTTTCTTTTATATTTCAAACCATAATAAATAGCCAAGGAAAGAAAGTAAAGTTGAGACTAGCTGAATAGAAATAGGCACAGGGTTCTCCCCTGGATGATTTTATCAGAAATTTCAAAGAGAAATCATGAGATATGACTTTACACCTTTGAAAATGGTAAATTTCAGGACAGGTTGACAATTCAGATGAAATAATTTCTGTGAGGTTTTTATTAGCATAAGACTAATAATAATATTCATGTGGTTGTGTTTACCAATATTTTCTGTTACTAATTTTACTATTTTTAAAGGAGAATTGAGTATATAATATTTTAAATTTCAAACATAGCACTTGCATAATAAAGAAAAATAACCAAGCAATATAAAAGTACATACAACAAAATCTAAATGCTTGCACCTTTCTTCCCAGGGGTAACTGGTTCACAGCTTGGTAAGAGAGGAGGTAGTGTTACACCTGGGTAAGAACAGTATCTAGAGTCAGATACTAGAATTTTCTGTATATGAAAATGTAGTGTACTGTGATGTTCAAATATAACAGCTTTTAGCCATATGTAGCTATTGAGCACTTGCAATGTGGTTATAGCAAATGGAGGGCTCAACTTTAAATTTCACATTATTTGAATCAATTCAAATTTAAATGTAAATGTAGTCATCCTCTCAGCTCTAGCCCTTACAAACTATGATCTGAGGCACATAACCTTACCCTTCTATGCCTCAGTTTCCTCTCCTTAAAATAGGGATAATAGTATGTTACAAGTCTAGAGTGAGGATTAAATAATACAATCTATGTAGAAATTTCATAAATGCCCAAAACATAAAAACATTCACTTTTCTAAATTCATTAAAGTATGTCATTAAAAATACACACACATATTTAATATAAATACACACATACACACACAATACTTATATAAGCAGCATTTTATTTTTTAATATAGAATCATATTATGGATACAATTCTAAAAATTACTATTTTTCAATGAACAATATATCATACTATTCTATGTCAAGACATACTTAATGAACAGTTACTATGTGTCCATTACTATGCTACGTACCTGCAGTAATGAACAAGTTAGAGATGATCCCAACTTTTACAACAATAAAATAATGTGTCATAATAAGAAATGGGGCCAGGGATAACTACTACAGATTACACAGATCGGGATGACATCTTTCAGGAGATAACTTTATTTTACTACCATATAATCCAGGCATTCTCTCCATGCATCCTTATGTTGTATGCATCTCATAAATTCATATGATCTCTCACACTGCCCAGCTCTTATATCCTCCACAACTATTTCTCTCACTACCACTAACAAACCCTCCTTTAGTTCACAACTACAAAGTCATCTGATAAACATACCATAATTGTGAGTTTCATCCCATTTCGTATCCATACCACCCCAATCACAAGGTATCAGGGGCCTATCCCACTTCTAAACTGCCTATTATTTGTACCTTTTCTAACACTCTTCATCCATTCATTCCTAAATATCAGTTTAACCACATTTTTCTTTCTCCTTGAGACTAATTCTGAACGACAAGGTATGGCATTTAAGATTTGATCCCTTACATTAAGTTTGCAAGAAGAAAGAGAAGAGAATGGCAGAAGAGAGAGAAGAGCAAGTTTAGAGGTCTTTTTTTGGGGGGGGACAACTTACTGCATTTGAAGCCTTGGAAGAAAGACTGGCTAGATCAGGCAATTTATTGTTTCTGACAGTGAATTTATCTCCCATTTTTCATTGTAACATTCACTGTAACAAAGACCTGTTTGGATACAGCTTTCAGATAACTAACATTTCTAAATAAGTTTCCTAGAAATAGAATGCCCCCCATCGCTGGCAAAATGACTTAGTGGCTCTGAGGTCAAAATGGTTTTTGCATATTTGTATACATACACATACAAACCCACAGTATTTAAAACAATATAATTTAACAATGAACTCAACTATGAATGAAATTCACGTTGTTGCTGTTTTATACAGAGAGTTAAGTTCTAGAAGTCAAGGTAAAAAATTTTAATACCTGTCTTTTTCTAAATTCTATTATACATAATAGACTAATGACATTGACTAATCTAAACATATTAAAGCAAAATACAATGACATTCTAACAAAGTTTTGTTAAGTGCTTGCCTAGAAACTGATTTGCCTATGGGTTTCTCCTCATAGTTCGAGTAGCAAAATTAATTCTAAGAAACTTGAAACTTTAGAGACTAGATCTCTGACATAGAAAAAAATAAAATGAAGATTATGGAGATGATATACTGCTATGGTAAAAGTATGGGCATTACTGTTTCTCTACCTATCACTGTTTATCACTGATGTATTTGACCTTTTTGGATCTTGAGACCTTGTTTGGAAGTTCTAGCAAGGGAGCACAGCTACCTACTCCTATACCCTCAACCGAAGAACGGTCCGTCTCTATTCGGGGAAGGTCGTCCTGTTCCATTAAGTGAGGGACATGCATGGAGTGGTGAGGGAGGAACGGGGCACCCACCTAGCCAGCCAGATCAGCCGAATCAACCCTGGCAATCAATGGGGGTGACAGATGTCGCAACCAGGTCACCCTCACATCCTATTTGATCTTTTCTGAACTGCTGCTTTCTCATATGTAAGATAGGGTTAGTAGTAGTATCTCCTTCATGATATGAATATGCAAATTAAACATTAATCTAAGTAGATAATTGAGCACAATATCTGGTACATAAGAAGTACTCAGAAAATCTTATCTCTTGTTGCTTTTATTTTCTTTGGGCTTTAAACAAAATTTGCAGCAGGAGTATACACCTATACTACATGTTCAAGATTAATTCCTACTATCATCCTTTTGTGTTTTTCATATTCTTGTGTTCTTCAGATATACTAACCAAATTTTACTAACCTAGTCATATCTCTGTACTACAAGTTTGGTATAGGCAGTTCACAGCATTGTTCGCTTGTTAACAGATTTTGTAGATGTTATCTATTGATGTTGATATTCCTTAGGTGAGCAAAATAGGAAGATGTGTCTCTTTATAATTCTGGATTAATGAAGCTTATTTCTCTCTGGATGTGCGCTACATTATAAATGATCCTTACCACATTAGATTTATAATTTAACAGATGTGCCTCCAGAGACCTGTGAGAAATATCTAAAACTAGGTATTTTTTTAAATGTCAAAGCTTTATTTGACTATGATGTGACCCAGAATGCACCTTTTGAGTAAGTCAAAGCACCACTCTTTTTCTCTTTTACATCTGTGTGGCCTTGGATTAGATTGGGGACATGTAGATTTCCAGTGCTTGACACCTCCTACTCTCTCTGTCTGCAAGCACTCTGACTTTGAGTTTTCATCTGTCAAAAATAAAATACCTGAGATTTAGAGTCAGCTCCTGGAAGGGAACAGTTACTTGCAACTAGAAAAGAAATAAAATGGGAACAAGCACTAGAGAATCTTAATTCTGTATTTCCATGTTTTCACTTTTACTACAAGTTGTCTGAGTTGAGGAAGTTCAGGATGTCTTTTATTTTTCTTGGTTCTCTATAGGCATTTTTACCATGGATACTATCAACTCCTCATTTGAGGATGTGTTCCCACTACAAGTATTGAGATAAGACAAGACACAGGACCAGAAGGTGAAATGTTCTACCATGCCAATCTTATGAACACCAAATACAATTCATTAATATCAAACTACCCAAACTATCAAAAACTACCAAAAACAGACATAAAAGGATTAACTGTTTATAAAGTACAAAGAAAAACTGAAAATGAGAGAAGATACAGCACTTTTGGGAAGGTGGGAGTTTTTTTAAAAAGAGTTTTGAATAAATGCAGCTCTGATATTATCACAGAGTATATTATAAACTAACAACATTACTACTACACTATTACTTTTTTTAAAACTACATGATTCTTATTTAGTATGCCGCCTCTTATATAGTAACTCACATTTGACTTTCATGCAGTTGCACAGAGGAGGTTCATAGCTATAACCTGCACATCAAAGATCTCTATGGTACACAAAAATATATAATGCTAACCAATTTGGGAGACTCAATGGAATATATTTGATATCAAAAATAAAGGAAAAGAATTGGTCATTTACATTAAGTGTTCTTGACTCATCTGGGCTTCATTTATTCTTTCAAATGTCACTTGGAGGTTACAAAATTACAATGCACACAAATCTACTCATGAACAAATTCCATTTGCACTTAGTATAAACATTTTAATCAATTAAAAGCAGAAATAATTATGGTCTTGGTTACACTGGCTTACAACACTGTATATAATTCAAGGGAATAGGTTCACACCTTCTCAGATGTATATCACCATGTGCACCAGAGTACCACTGTGGCCCCCTTTGGAGTCCATCCCACTCTTCTTCTACTAGTAGCCTCAATTCTGCAGTCATATTTCTAAGCATTTCTAGTTATATCTCTACTTCTCAGTTTCCTTATATGAAGCAATACCTTACTATTTGCTTCATAGGACTGTTGTAAAATAAGAAAAATTATATGCCACAATGTTAAATATGATGCCTAATAAGTTAGATGAGCAATAAAAGACCTACCACAAAAAGTAATATATTCAAGGCAATAGTATCATCATGCTTTTGTTTGTTTTTCAATGTGACATTGTTTGGGTTTGGTATTTAAAGACATTTTTATATATACAATGTAATACCATCATCATGTTTTAGTTTTGTTTTGTTTTGTTTTTTTCAATTTGACATTGCTTGGGTTTGGTATTTAAAGACTTTTTTTATTGTTATACAAAATGTAACATAAATTGTCACACATGGAGGACACACATGCTCCTTACTCAGCTTTCTCGGTTATCCACTTCCCCTAGGTGGGACAAGGTTCTGGCTGGGTCCAAGATCAGCAATTATAGCCATTCAGGGTAAATACATGTAGCTAAAACTCACTTTAGTGAATTCATGCCTACAGTTTAGAAATCATTATTCTTCTATGATAACTTTCCCAATAAGTAAATAGTTTTTTTTTTTCTAGTGAGGCAATCAGATTGTTAGATATCTGACAAGGAAACAGTAATATTTTATTTATGCTATGCTCACCTTCATTTCACCAACACACTGCTTCAATTCCTTATGCTTTTATTATGGAATAATTTCTTAAAATTATTAATCATAAACCTATTTACAGGATCTGTTATATTCAGCTACTTCACCTTATTTTCTGTCATTGACTCAAGCTGTACATAAATCAAAATATAGGCATCATCTGTTTTTCTAAACTCCCTGTTACACCATATCACTTTTCTTTCTCTCTTTCTTTTTAATTGAAGTAATGTTGGTTTACATTGCTATTTTTATTTGGGGAGTATAGGAATTGTTCCCTCCCTCCACCCCCAAGTGTTACTGTCATAGTGCATTTGCATCACCAAAGTACCTATAGCTCATCACTTCACTTTTAGGAAAGACCTACATTGTACCAGTTTTTGATAACTGAAGGAAAGGCTAAGAGGTTATCACTTTTACCACAAAAAGGAAAAACAGTATTCAGTCTTGGTTTTATAGCAGCCTTTCTAGATGTATCAACATCCTCAGTAGTGAAAATGAACTTGTTGAGCTCCCTCTCCAGGAAATAATTTCTATAGGCTGGGTATTTATCATATCATTCCTGCTGTTACTATGTTAGTGTTACTTGGTTCTTTTATTTCTTATTGCTATTCAACATGCTATTTTAATGTTGTATTTTATATGATAGGATTTAGGAGGCAATTTTCGACTTGGGAAATCTCAAATATTTTTCCATGTGAACAAATGGTAAATTGCTTTTTCCTTTTTGCTATTTTCAGCTTACAGATGCTTCTATAGGAAGGTTCTACTTTAGAATAGTAGGTATTTTATTACAAATTATCATTTGTAATAATCATTACTAATTACTACAAATTACTTTCTTTTCACCTCTCCCTCAGAGAGGGAAGTGAATTGATATTTTAAAATATGTGGGTGTAAGTTAAATTATCCCTAAATTTTATTTAAGGAAAGGAAAGGAGATGATACAGAACATCTGTGATAAAAAGAGGCTAGCAGGACCTACAGAGTTGAGAAACACCAACCTAGAAGTTGCACTAATTAATTGTTTTTCTCATTCTTAACTTAAAAATCACTCAGCCTAGCAAATCTTTGTACATTGCAGGGCTTAATTAAATGCTTGAGTTTCTAGCTTTGTAAAATTATTTTTTATCCTGGGTCAATTTCTCTATCTGTAAAATGAGGATGAAATCCATATACATAAAGTAGATGCCAAATGTAAGTTAGTTCCTATATGCATGTTGCTAATAGGAGTGTTTGGCATGTAGTAACTTAAAAGTATTATCTATCATTTTAATATTGTCATCATATTTGGCTAGAAATATTCTTTCTTTGCTTCCATACTAAAAAACCAAAACAAATAAAAATCCAATCATCTAAAATAGATTATCACAGTGGGAAAGATGTGGAAATGCAGGCATCACTTCTTTTTCTAGAGCGATAAGAACTGTAGGACACAAAACTAGTGAGCGAGTGATGCACATTTCAAATCATTAGGGAAGCTGGACCTATGAAATGTCACAGGTATTATAAGGGAGGAAGATGGGCAGTATCATTCTTCCATTGGTGCTTTCATTTATTCTGCCCTGACTTCCCTGGTTAGCACTTAGGCTTCTTTCTATGATCCTTTGTCCTTCCCCCATCATTTGTACAATAACTGACTTATGCAATAGTTGTAGCCATAACTATGACTTATGCAATAGTTGTGGTAAGGGTCATGTTGAAGATTAAACTTCTTTCTATATATTGTTAAAATATAATTACTTTTATAGTTGGACCTAGTTATACAACCATTTTTAATCAAGGAAACCTTTGGCAGATCCTCTAATTTCTCTCATTTCATCAAGTTTAAAAATTGGACTATTACAAAATGGCCACACTACCTAAAGCAATATACAGATTCAATGCAATTCAAATAAAATATCAATGGCATCCTTTAAAGAACTGGAACAAACACAACTAAAGTTCACATGAAATCATAAAAGATACTGAAGAGTCACCGCAGTCCTCACACGCACACACACACACACACACACACACACACACACACACAATTGTAGTATTACACTTCCAGACTTCAAGCTATAGAATGAAACAATAAAAATTAAAACCTCATTACAATGGGACAAAAATAGACATAAAGACCAATAGAACAGAATCAAGATTCCAGAAATAAATCCGTAGCTACAAGGATAGTTGATAGATGGCCAAAAAAATAATACACTAGAACAACGAAAACCTCCTCAAAAACGGTGGAAAAACTAGACAGCCACATGCAAAAGAATTAAATTAGACCACTATCTCATACTATATACAAAAAATAACTGAAAATGCATAAAAGATGTAGGTACAAGATGCAACACCAAAAATAAATAGAAGAAAAGATAAGCAAAACATTTAACAACATAAACTTCAGTGAGGTCTTCAGGCATTTGTGTCCAACAGCAAGGAAAACAAAAGAATATACAACTGGAACTGTATTTAAAAAAATGCTTCTGTAGAGAAAAAAAATTAGGACTAAAATAAAAAGAAAATCTACTGAACGGGGGAAAAGTAATTGCACACCATACGTCTCATCAGGAATTAATATTGAGGGTTTACAAAGAACTGATCCAGTTCAACAAAAAGAAAATAACCCAATCAAAAAATGGGCAGAAGAGCTAAACCAACACTTCTGCAAAGAAGACATACACATAGTGAACAAGAACATAGACAATATTCATCATCATGTATTATCAGGGAATTACAGATCAAGACCACAAATGAGATACCACCTCACACCTGAGAATGACCCATATCAGAAAGACCAATTTAATAAAAACTAGAGAAAATTAATACACATAAGAATTTTACATTGTATTAATATTTGATGAAACACGTCTATTCAAATAAGTAAAGAAAGTTTTCCACAGCGGTGAGTTGATATTTGACAAAGATCAACAAAGCAGAATATTGTGCTAGGTAAATACTTCTTTTCAATCTACTTATTTGTTTCACTGATGATATCCTACATACTTGGCATTTCTAACAACAATAAACAAAGCTTCTTAAACTGCCAAAATGATAGATCATGCCTCTGTGTATTCCTTTCATCATCATGGTTATATCAATTGTGTGTGTGCATCTGTGCATACATGTCTTTGAATACCTTAAAAACCTCTGGTGAGGACATATAGCCATGGAATTTTGAGAAACTTATTACATAACATCCTATGCATCAAATCAAGACTTTAAAAAAAGTGGTTTTAAGATATTGGTACAAAGGGGGAAAATATGCTCCTTTACCTATAATTAAATTCCTTCTCTTCACTCGCTTATGGAAAAGTCTTCTTTACATTTTGTCTCAATTTAGAATATATGCAAGGGTAATATTTAAATATTTTCTGTAATTGAAAAATATGGCTTTTTCTAAATAGTCAAAATAATTAACAAAAACATTAAGGTATTGTGTCCAGTGACAAGCTATAGGATTTTAGACAGAAACACTGTAGGTAACCAATAAATTTGATATGGAAGGGTCATACTTATATATTCTATTTATTTAAAAAAAACACAATTTGATAAACTAAAGTAGCTACTTAAGACTATTTTCACTATTATTTCAATTGGAGGCTGCTTCTGTTTCTTACCAAACAAAGCAAACAATGTTGATCTGATTATATGGATCACAAATCCCCAAATTTCTTGTTCTGTGTCCCAATCAAAAGTTGTAGTATCCAGAACCCAATTTCATAAAAAGCCCAAGTGGATGTGAGGATATTCTCTGACTGGAAGTTTTAAAATTAAATGGCTTTTCATTGACTGTAGTAGTAGAGAATGAGACAAGTTTATCAGAGATAATCTTGACATTTTCATTTGGGGCATCCACAGAAGCAGTTCTTTCCCAAATTACCCAGAGGTCATATAGGGATAACAATTCATTTGCTACGTTATAAATTATCCTTAATTAATCTTGAAAACTACAGAAATAATACACAAGCAAATCTTTAAATCCTAAATATCTGTGACATGGTAACACCAACCGGTGCAGAATTATAATAAAGACAAAATTTTATTTTTGAAAGATCTTTGTGATTTAGTTGTCATTAATTGAGTCTCTGGGATATGAAATCTCCACATTATTTCTTATCCTGACAGCATTATAAGAAAGAGCATTGTAATTTATGATTTTACTTATGACAACAAATTCTTTCAGTCTACCTTAGTTCTATTATAATTTCCGCATGCCTTCTCAATGTTGGTGTAACCTAAATTCCTGTATATTTTTAAATAAAAAAGTCACCAACAAATATAATTAATTTCACCTATGAATTTGGGTTTTATTTATTTTATAATAGAAACTGAGAAATAACATACTTCCTGTCTCTTTTCATGAGTAAAATTTTTTCTATTTCACTGTTGCCTGGTTAAAATATTCATCATGTACTCCCACTGGTAATACAGGATTCTTTCTCAGGACTTCACTATGATATGCAGTGAAACGGTCTTTTTGTTTCTGTTGCTCAGTGAACATGACTCAAACTATAATCTTTGGAGAGCTATATTGAAATAATCAATTAAAAATAATTAACATTTAAGAATAAATAATTTTTCAGAATTAGTGACATCATATAATTTTATATTATAAATAGCTATTAGATTTACTCAGAACAGCACAGAACACTTTCACAGTAGGGTAGAAGGGCATTCAGAACAAGGGGAAATACACCTCCTCTCCTTTATAATCCTGCATTCTATAGATTACAGAAGAAAGACTTAGAAAGATTGACCAGGTTACAATAACAACGAATATGCAGAAAATCCAATCATCTTCATTATGAAGTAAAAAGTGTTAGACTTGGAACTCAAATTTCAACTCCTATAATATTTCTAAAGTGATGGAAATCAAAAGCCGATGACTGATAACTCCAGTTACAAACTGGGACTTCTATTCACCAAATACAAAATTTCACTATTTAAGTAACTTTTTATAACAATGTACTATGAATTTTACTGCACATAAGCCCCATATGATAGATGGAAAGAGCATACAAAGGATTCACTGTATCTCTACTACCTCTTGTATACTCAGCATAAACCTGTCTTACTCACTTTTAAAAATCATAGTCAGCCTAAATTCTCACTTTTTTCTTTAAATAGTATCAATATACAAAACTGACAAAATGCAGTTATAGCACTCTGTAACCAATAAAGAAGCCCTATGTATAACTACTTAAAAGGTGATTACAGTTGCAGTTTTCAGTAATTCAATATTTCTGTTATATTTATAAGTATTAGAAGATCAGCGTTTTTCCTATAATGTTTTTCCATTATTTAAAAAAACAACCAAAAAGTGTCATGCTTTGAGATGTTTCCTAAAGTTATGATATGTATTAAAATCTAACATCACACACACACACAAAAAAAAATCTAACACAGTACATTTTGCACATAGACAAAGTTTCTATACCTCATCTCTTTTTAAAAACCTTTGTAAGGCATTGTTTAAAGTCTGTTTCCAGTTACTGGATTATTGTGTAAACAATAAAGTGGAGTATCCTGAATTTCTGCCAGAGACAGTCTGAGTGCATTTTTTACAGAGTTCTTTGAAAAACTCATCTTCTTTCTTTAATGAGCATTTGAAACATGTTAATTTAAATAAAATGTTAGAGATTTATATATACTATTCCAATTTTATTTTCTTTCCTAATAAATTAGGAAATTATAGATTAAATATTATCTAAATGGCTCATTCTCTTGAAAGCAAAAGATGATGTCCACAAAGTTAAGATATTACACTGTTAAAAAAAAGGGGGGGGGCCTTTTTAATGCATATAGTATGAATCCTTTCTAAAACATAGTCCAAAAAATTTATCCACTCACTTCCTTGTAATCACCCCTAAATCTAATGGGACATAAGCACATTTCATCAAAGATGAAATTCTTCAATGACTGCTAAAATGAGAATCAAAAAATTATTATAATCTAGTAGTTTGGCTTGCAGCAAGCATTAATCAGAAGTCATAATAAATCCACATGCTTCCTCAGACAGCACATTAGTCAACCCTTTTCTGTGATAACGACATTGACTAATGGGCCCTGAGTTAGAAGGGTCAATCATAAACTCATCAAATGCTTCATTTAATTTCTTAATTTGGACAAACACAATTTGTTTATGGGAAAGATATCAGGTGTTCGTGAATGAATAATGGCTATGAAACCAAACTCCATTAATCAGCTCATGATTACAAATGACTTAGAGATTGTTTATTCTAATTTCATTCATTTGGGTCAACAAAGAAAACATGAGCAAATGAAACCATTTGGAAAAAAATGGCACAGTTATTCCTCCATATTTAATAAGGCAATGATAAATACTCTTTCAGTAACTGTATCAAAAGGACTTTATTACTCAGGCTGATATTACTCCATTTTATAAGTGAACTGTTAATGTATGTGATTTATAAAGAGACCAGGTAAGGAAAACAAAATAGTTGATTCTTCTAAGCTATTGGAGTTACACTAATTTTATATGACTTCTCTCCGATCCCTCAGGCAGAGTAACTCAATGCTTTTTCTACAGTGCTTCTTATCTTTGTACTTCTCCTGACACATAGTAGGGTCCTCAAATACCTGTAAAATAGATAAACAGTACTACATAATATTGTATTGCACAGTTCTGTTCCACATTAGGCTGTGAGCAACAAGAGAGCCAGAAGACTGTCTTAGGAATCTCTGTATTATATATACCCTGCATACTTAATTTTAAAGGAGAGCTCTCTATCAAGTAAAATTCTGATTAACTAACTTTACTTACTGGAAAATCTAAAGTGCTTTGCGTTATTTTTAAAGTAGCTGAGAAAAATCAACCTAGTATAAAGTAATGTTACTGCTTTTTCATTATTAAAGACACCTGTTTCTCCCTCACCTCTTTTCCTGTTGTCACTAAGTAGCACTTGGAGTAACAGTTCCTCACTGGCAGTCTGGCTTTCAGCAGCTATGAGGGGCTGTGCTGAAGAAGCCTGATTTGCCACCTGATCCACTGTTTTTACCCTCATCTAGCTGATGAATTTTATGAACTCATTCGTTTGGTCAACATAAGACAATTAGAGGACATGGTCAGTGGTTGGACAGAGGTTGTCATTCTCTCTCAAAGGTCCAGTTTCTGTTGCGGTGGTGCTCTCTTGTAACAAGTTCTCAAATGTTCTAAACTCTTCATTTCCCCTTTTCAGGGCTAGAGGTGAAAAAACTCATATATTACTAAGTCAGGAAGCTTGATGATTCTTCTTAATTCCACCCAAACCTTTATAGTACCTTCATTAAAGCCTGACCATGCCTTTGACTACACGGTGTATTTTTGGCTGCAACTGTAAGCTGTATATTTGCTCTTATTTTGGCTCCTGCATTTCCTTCCAAGATCCCAGAAGTCTGAGGCATAACCCATCATCTATAATCAGTTCAATATTCACCTGTGTGTACAGTCCCATCATGTTGATCCCAAAATGTCTCAGGAAAATGAGTCTCTTTAGGTCATCCATTGATAACTATTTCTAATCCTGACTTTGTTTATTTGAGATTGTTTTATTTCCTGATGGAGGCTTGTAATGCTATAAATTTTCATTCTTGTATTTGTAATTGGACTCTTAATCATGCCCAATGGATGTCTTAGTTGAACAACATTCCTTGATTTTGATCTGTTCCTGCTTCCTATCTTGATTTCCTTATTTGAACTCAGACCCAACCTGTTGATCTCAATTTTCTAAAAAAAAAAAAAAAAAAAAACTGAGAGGTTTTTTAAAAAATCTATTTTTCCAGACTAAATCAAAAAAATTATTTTCACCAATATAAAATTGCTAATATAGAGTAGCTTACAAGGAGTAGGCTACTTAATAAGTAGCCTAGCGTACAAATAAAGCTTTCGTAAATAAAATATATGTAGCATTTTAAATAGCATATAAACATATGTAATTTATGATTTCATTTACTTATAAATATTTAATGTTCATTAGTTATAAAATACACTCCTACAAAAACTTTTTGGCATATCTTCCTTCACTTACAATGAAGTTATGTAAACATAAACCTATTACAGCAGAAAAATCAGTTGAAATGCATTTAATATAACTGTCTTAGCTTAGCCTTATACACACCTCAAACATATTCAGAAAACTTAATGTTAACCTAAATTGGGAAAAATCATCTATCTCAAAGCCTAATTTATAATAAAGTACCATATAGCTCATGTAATTTAATGAACACAATACACAGTAGAGTAGTGACCACCTGTCAGGTTGAGAGCTAAGCGGCATTATATGAGAGAGTATAACACTGCATATATGACTAGTCTAAAAAACATCAAGGTTCAAAAACTGAAGTACAATCCCAGTCAAATGCATACCACTTTCACAACATCATAAATTCAAGTTTGAAAAATTATAGGTTGAATCATCATAAATCAGGGATCATTTGCATGCAATATGCTTTCAAATTAGAATTTTTTTAATTTTTGGAAAGACACCTCAGAGTAGAATTACTGGGTCGAATGGCCATTATATGTTTGATGTTTTGAGATACTTCCATACTGCTTTCCATTAATTGTTGAATCAGTCCGTGTTCTACCAGCAGTGTAGGAGTGTTCTCTTTCCTCCACATCTTGACAGCATTTGTTGTTTCTGGTCTTTTTGATATGGGCGTGAAATGGTACCTCATTGTGGTCTTGGTTAGCATTTCTCTAATAATAAGTGAACAATATGAACAATTTTTCATGTGTCTGTGGGCCATTTTAATGTCTTCTTTGGAGACACTTTAATGTCTTCATTGGTTCTTTTGCCATTCATTATTGTTTCTGATTATTTGTTTTGTTTTTGTAGTATTGAATTCTTTGTGTATCTTTGAATCAGACCTTTGTCAGATGTATGTGCAAATATTTTCCCGTATTTAGTATGGTATCTTTTTATGTAGCTGTCCATATATATATGGGTTTATTTCTAGATTCTCAACTCTATTCCACTGTTCTCTGTGTCTGTTTTTCTTTCAGGACCAGGCTACTGTAATTATTTAAAAATACTCCTCCTTCCCCAGTGTATGGTCATGGCTCCTTTATAATGAATTAAGTATTGACATATGGATTTTTACCTGGGCTTTTCATTCTGTTCCAATTATCTTTGTATACATTTTTAGTGTAATGCCATATTGTTTCAATCACTGCTGCATTACAGTATAGTTTAAAGTCAGGTAGAGAGTAATGGCTCCATTTCTAGCCAATTTTCTCATGATCTCTTTATCTATTCAAAGACTTTCATGGTTCCATAAAATTTTTAATATTTTTGTTCAGTACATGTACTTGTCTAGTTTTCATGTGCTATCTTCATCAGGATTTAGTATTAAGGTAATATTAACATCATAAAATATATAGGAATTATTCCTTCTTGAAATTTTAGAAATAATTTGAGCAAGATAGGAATAAGTTTTTCTTTAAAAGTTTCCTAGAATCCACTTGCATAGTGGTATAAACACAATTAACCTGAAAATATACTACTGTTTTCATGACACCTATTTTGAACATTTCTTGTCTGAATTGGTTATTAAAAGATTCCCATATACAGAATGAAACTAAGTTTCCACTTTAGAGTGAAATAATGTTCTTAAGTAGAGGGAAAACAATTTCAGAATATACATGCCACTAACTTTGATAACAATTCTAAAATAAGCAACTTTCTATCTTATCACCAGATATATAGCATTGTATATTTGACAGGTGTCTGAAGTTTTTAAAAGTCTTCAAGGTGACATTTACCATAATCTTCCCAATAAAAGTCATCATATTGACTTTTTAAAAATCGTGCAAGTTGTATAGATCATATACACAACAAGTGTATCTACAAATAAAAATGTGAAATACTTGGCAACTCACAGATTCAGATCAGAAGAGAGCAATGAAATAACATAAAAAGTTCTTGGTACTGGAAATAGTTATACTAGCACAAGTCATTATTAAATTTACAAAAATTGACTACAAAGCAGCACAAATTCATGTGTTTTCCTTTATTAGATCATAATATTCCATAGTTTAACTGATTGTAACTTGAGGTGACTATTTCCCTTCTCATTTTTTTTGAGATAATATAGGTTTATAATGTATATGATTTAGAGGTATATTATTCCCCCTTCTGGTGTTGTTATGATACCCACATAAACACCAAACACCCACAGTTCTCCATCATAGTTTTTGTGCCCCCTTCACTATTTTGTTTTTTTCCCTCTCTGGCCTCCTCTAGTAGTCTCAGTTCTACAGTCAGATATCTTGGGTTTGTTATTAGTGTGGCTTTATCCAATCTTTTTTTTTTAATTCCTCTATATTTCACATTTGTCTCTCCTTCAGGTTTATTTCACTTAGTAAAGTTCCCCCCAGTTCCATCCATGTAGCTTAGCTGCAAGTAAGAAGCAAAGATGAAATGATGGCTACCAATCTTCTGTTTTATATGTTCTATTTAGAGAATTTTCCCAATCTAGATCTGTCAGCTTAACTAATTTTACATCGGTATTCATGCATGTTAAATCAGTTTTATATACTCAAAATAATTTATTACCCTGATGTAATTACATTCAGTGGAGGAAAGACAGACAATGAAAAAGACAAATAAGTAAATTACAGATGGTAACCATGTTAAGACAGACACGCAAAAAAGGACATAAGGATATATGTGAGTGGGCTTGGTGGCATTTAGTCAACTGACATTTGAGAACTGATATAAGGGAGGTGAGGGAGTAAGCTAAGTAGTCATTTTAGGAAAGAGTATTCTAGGTAGAAGGAACAGCAGCATTAGGCTTAAAAGGGGAGATGCCTGCTGAGACTGAAGAAGAGTGAGAAGGCAAAAGGAGATAAAATGAGAAGTGAGGTGAACAGATGAAATAAGAAAGATAACAACTCTGGATGAGATTCTAAGGGCTTTAGAAGAATTTTGGCTTTTTTTTGAATGGGGAACACAATGAAAAAGAAGTGTGATATTTATGATTCAGGTTTTTAAAAGGAGTATGCATTTTAACTGCTGTGTTAAAAATTATAGCTAATGGGAAGCAGGATGACTACTAAAGAAGCTATTGCAATAATCTCAGTGAGAGATGATGATGGCTTGTGCTGGGGAAGGCACTTTGGAAAAATAAAAATAGAGGTTCTATACATATTCTGAAGGTAGAGCCTTAAGGACTTGAAAATGGATCAACTGCAATATGTGAAAGAGTTAAGGAACAAAAGTTAGGGTTGAGGAAGTTGAAACTTAAAAGAGAGACATGGGAGCTTCTGGCCTAAGGATAGGCTATGACTGTGATGAGTTATGTCTAGATTTGAGTTAAAAACCTGAAGATCAGATGCAAGATTGGACACCGGAAGGGAGAATCTTGGAAAATGGAACCAGAAAAGGTGAATCTCAATTCCGTGAAAATTCTGCCTAAGTCTCTAGCCAACTATCAGACCATCCATGCTGAGGGCATAATCAAAATAGTATGAAAATAAGGTTTTTTAAAATGGTATTTTAACTTTTGCATACCACAGGTAAGAAAAGAATTATAATATGGGTCTATCAAGTTACTTACCTAATAAAAACTGTAGCATTCTTCAGAGATATAAAATAGAATGCACAATATTCACAATCAAATATTCAGTATGACTAAGAAATAATCAAATAATTAAATGCCAAAAAACCATGATATGTCATGAAAAAGACTATTATTAATGTCTTTGGGAGGCATCAGATTTTAAAATGAACAATAAAACATATGGAACAATTATAATAACTATTTCCAATGAGACATAAAATATGCCTATGATAAATTTAAAAGTTGGAACATCTCCACTAAGAAAAATATAGAATAGAACAAAATGATTTAATAACTACAAATATTGTAAATTAAAATTTTCATGACAAGAAAATGACTCAAAACAGAAAGCCAAGGACAGTGAACATCATTTTGAACATGTTGAATGGAAAAAAATGTGAAGAATACCAAACTTAGAGTTAATTGCTACTTGTAGACTACCCCACCCCACAACTGTAGAAGGCATAATCTCTCCAAGTACACAGTACATTCATTAAATACAGACCATAACCTGGAGTGAAAACAAGATGTAAAAAATTTAAAAGGACTGAATTCAAATATAAAGTCTATGTGTCAACTTCCCTGGACAATAGATAACGAGCACTAGATAATGAGCATGTAAGCTCCCTTGTAGAAACAACACAGGAGGGTAGGAAATGTAAAGAGAGGGTAGGACATGTAAAGAGAAGTGATGGGAGAGAGGAACAGAGAGACAGAGGAAGAAAGAAACAGAGACAAGAAACACTCTACACCTGCTAGTGTCTTGAGTGTACACCCTCGTGCAAGAAACAGAATCCAGTTGGAGTCCCACAGACTGAAGTGAGAAGGAGCAGCAAGTCCAGAGAGACAGAGCATCTACACCTGAGAGTCAGAAGATCAGACAGAAAACTTGTATGTCTAAACAGGATCTCCATTCTCCTTTATATATTGATTGGCAAATGCAATTGAGAAACTATCAGAGCCTGACGAATTGTCTGATTCCTAGTACTAAAACAATACCTGGCAGAGAAAAGAATAAAAATTGTTGCAAGGTGAACAAATTCAAAGATCTAAATATTCTTTCTAAAAGTAAATTATACAATGAATTTAAGTAACATAGAAATCTCTTAGAAAATCTCTGAAATATGTAATACTAAAATCCACATTAATGAAAAATGTTTACCTCATTATGTTATTAGATATCTTCCTAATTGGTAAATTTAATTTACATTATATAAAATTAAAATACAACTTCATAGCAAGGCATGCCTACAAATGTGCTGCCTTGTTAAATGAATACAATCCAACATATTAACTACATATTAAAAGATTCAAAAATTATATCTACATACATGAAAATTCTTTCATCCAATCAGTGATTTGCTATATCTTATTTACTTTTCAAGGTTGTTGATTAACATTTCAGTATGTACTGAGAATGATAATAAACAAATCCTCTTTTCAAGGCTTTAGCAAATTTCGAATCAGTATGCAAAACAGAAATGATGATCATTTAAAGTATCACTTAGGAGAGTTGTCAACTAATTAACAACAGAAGGAACTAATTAACTTATATGGAGTAACTGAGCCAATACAGAGTATACTTCAAAGAAGTTCATACTGTCATGTGAAGAATTACAGTTTAAGGGATTCACAGGGCTCCACAGATTCCTTCCAGAAGGTGCCTTAGGAGCCACTACATACAAAGTGTTCAATTTTAAAAGTGTTCTCAATTAAATTCAAATTTCCTTATTTTAATTCAAAACTGAAAAGTGTCTATATAAGTATATGTAACACATCATTGGCACACTAAACATTTTAGACAATAATGTGTAATATTTTTCTTTCACATTCAGGTAACATTTGATGAAAGTTTATTTAAGTGACTAGCTCAAAGGGAAGATTGTGCATGATATACATTTCCCATAACAAAGTTAAGTTGACCCTTTCTATATTAGAATTTCCCATAGGGAAAAACTAGGTGAATTTTACTTGGTCAAACTACAAGTCCAAATACTTAGGATCAGTTTTCCACCCTGATTAAGGAATACTAAGAGGGACCTCTCATACTTCTGCTTTCTTCCCACTTTCTTTTTGTCACATACTAACTCTACTCCTGTTCAAATCTACTCAGTCTGAAATTTAAAGTTAAAGAAGAACATCATGAAAAATCAATATTTTATGAAATGCATCACGTGCAAATAAGAGCAATTACATTAAGTTGCAACTCTGGGGGAGAATGTACTTCACTCCTCCCACACCAGAGAAAGCTAATTCATTTGAGCAGTGTGATAAATAATTTGTTTTATATATATATTAGCAAAGCAGAAAACAGTAATTTTCAGTGTGCACGTAATTAAGTGTTGCAGTATTTTCAACATGGAAATGGTAACCATCATTCATTATTGCAGTCAGAACAATGACCAACAACTAGAATTATATAGAAATTACTAGGTATCGTAACACCAGTTTAAGATTTAGTTTCAATGGTATACATATAGATACACATTCACACAAGCTACATTCATTCTTTGATTCAACCATTTACAAACCAAGGCTCCCAACACTAAGGCACTGTGCTAGTTCCTAGGAAACACCTTATTGAAAGAGCTACCCTAAAAATGATTATTGCTGAGCAGGGGAAGTCATGTAGGTAGATAATACCAAAGAAGAATCTGGAATACATATGTAAAAGACAAAATTTGAGAAAAATCTAATTTAGCAATACCTGAAAGAAAATGTCTTGCCCAAACAGTTCTTCACCCAGGAATATAAGATCAGCTTAATATTTGAAACCAACCAATGAAATTCAACATATCAATAGATTAGGATAATAAATACGTAAGATTTCATGAGATACAGGAAAAGCATTTAACGAAATACTCCAAATAAAAACTCAAAGCAAACTAGGAAGAATTCTTTCACAGAATCTTAAAAATAAATACACTCTATGTGAGTTTAAAAAATTACAGGGCATAAATTTAATCTCACAAGAGGATTTTATCCCCATGTACTATGAATGAACAGGTAGAAATGTTCTACATTTTTACCTGTCTGTTTACAATTTGTCAAAAATCTAAGATCAAATGAAAAAATCCAAGTCATTAAAAGGATGTTTTTCTGCATGTGATAAGTTTTCTTAATTTAGAAGATAAAAAGGAAAGACAAAAGAGAAAATATAAAGTACATATCTGACACTCAGAATACAAAAATAACTCTTCAAGCAACAGATATGAGCATATACATCATAGAAGTATACAGATGACAAATGATATAAAAGGCTGTTCTATCTCACTGATCATAACAAAACTTAGAGTAAGTCAAATGAAATAAACATTGAATAGAATGCCTGGAACTTAACAAAAACAAAACAAAACAACAACAACAACAACAAAACATAACACCAACACCAAGTGATGTTAAGGATGTAGAGCAAATGGGACTTGTATAAAATGGTGTGATAACTTTGAAAAGAGTTTTGCAGTTTTTTATAAAGTAAAAGCTGTATTTACTACCTAACAAAGCAAACCCATTTCTAAGTATTTACTCAAGAAAAATGAAAATATGTGTTCACAAACTTGTACTTTTAAGTTCAAAAGTTAATATAAGTTTTATTCATAAAAACTGGAAACTAAGCCAGGCGTGGTGGTGTGCACCTGTAATCCCAGCGCTAGGAGGCTGAGACCAGGGATCACCTGAGTCCACAGGTTCGAGACTATCCTAGGCAACATAGTGAGACCTAGTCTCTTTAAAAAAAAAAAAAAACCTGTAAACTAGAAACAACTGTTGTATGAGTAAACAAATTACAAGAGTCAGATGATGAAATACTACTCAGTAATGAAAAAGACGAATGCTCACAACAAAGTGGACAAGTTTGTAAAGGATCATGTTCAGTGAAAAACTATAGATACAACAACACACATGTTATATGACTCAATTTGTATAGCATTCTGAAAAGAACAAAATTACAATGACATGAAACAAAGGTCTAAGAGAGAGATAACTTACTTTATGGGAAGAAAAGAAACTTTAGTGGGTAATGTAGATATTTGTCAAAAAATTCCAAGTTTCACAATAAATATTGGGGAATTTTATCATGTTTCAATGAAACCTTAAATACATCTCTTCTGGTTCTCTTCATAACTACAGAATGATCAGAAGAAAAAAAAAAAGACAAGTTCAAAAATTTTAATAACTTCATTTTCACAGCCCAGGACAATAATCACTATTAGTATTTTGATATTCATCACTCGAAATATTTTTCAATTTAAGCGTTACCTTTTAGTCACAACTAAAATAGGTTTAAATCTTCATAATATTCAGGAAGTTCATTTATTGAATTACAAGTCACAAATCTCTTTCTACTTCAATAAATTCACTATGAACATTAAACAAGGCTATTCTGTGAGTCTCCCAGTTGTAAGTGAATACCCAAAAATTTTAGCTTATGATTTCATTTTGTTGCCATTACATAATTCAGCATCTGCAAACTTGTTTATATTAATATGCAACTCAACTGAACTCACTGGTCTGGGATTCTCAAGGAATATATCATTTAGCTTAGCTAAAAAAATTCAAAGAAGTCCTTTATAATAGAATCTTAATTTTTATGAGGTGACTGAACTAAAAATAATAGTAAACAAACATATAAAAAATTTTTAAACAGAAAACTATTTATTGATTTGTTACCATGAATTCTTTGTAAATTTAGGGAAGCTGCTGTACTCACACACAAAAAGGACCACTCTATTTAAACAGTTTTTTTTTTATTATAAAAGAAAAAAGAAACCCCAGGGTCTAAAATGTAATGAGTGATCCTATTAGTTCCACCAGACTAAAATCATACAGTCTACGTATGTGGTCTTTTCAGCCACATCTGTCATGAGCCATTTTTACATCACAAAATGCAAAATACTGAGCACCGATTTACTGATGAGACCTGGGAAAGTATTCATCATCTGATCTCCCTAAAAGAAAAACAGGCTTGGAAGAAGATAGGTGATATTCTTGTTTTTTTGCAGAGCACCCTCAGAACTCACACATTTAGAATCAAATCTTAATATAATCCCAGCAACAAAGAGAAAATGACAATAAAAGATTAAACAAAATGAAAAAACAAAAGAAACACCAGTAATAACTTTCTTAGAATCCAAATAATTTTTTTGGCAAGTAAACATAGATTTATTACAAAATATATTCACATGTGGAAATGTATATAAAGTACTTATACACAGTAGATGCTCAATAAATGGTATTCATTAAATACTTTATTAAACACATTTCATTAGACATTTTATGATCTGATATTCTTCCTTCCAAAGTTTGGTTACATTAAAATAGAACTCTTATTAATATAAAGTATTTACTCTAGAAAAGTTTTGAATTACTTGATTGACATATCTGAACTACACAGTAATGACTTCTTGTTAAATTTCACAGTGTTATTCTTATCCCAAAAATATTTTAAAGGCCCTGTAATTTTCCTTATGGAAAAGGATGACTCTTATTCCAAACTTTTTAATGATTTAGGTTAAGAAGTATTAAAGGATGTTTGTTTAAAAACTCATACAATCCAGCTTTAAACAAATTATTTACAATGACTCCAAGATCAATGAAAAAGAAACTTGTGTACTTGATATAAAAACAAACATCCAAATCTTATACACTTGTCAGTCTTTTAATTATGAAGTCTGGGGGAAAAATAAATTCACAGGAACCCAAGTGAATTGGCAACTGTAAGTGACAGAAGCCCTTCTAAATCCTCTGTTTACAGTGGGGATTAGTGGAGTAGATTTTGCGTTGCAAACTGAACAGGCTATGGTCAAGGGAACCTGCTCCCTGTCAGCCCACGGGGCATAAGGACAAAGCGCGGTCCTGGTAGGAAGTGACCCATAAACATATTCCTACCCAGGATTTATACAAAGCCAGTCTGCCTCACAGAAACTCCATATGACCATTAACTGGCCTGCAAGGCCTGCCAGGAGGCCTAATTACAGGTCTACAGAGCCCAATAACAAAAGCTGAAGGGCTTTAGCCTAGGGATGATCTGCTTTATACTGACTTGAGAGAGTCCATATAGAGGACCCAAAAGAAAGAGGTTTAGCTTTAAAATTCTCCCTAGAGATACAGCATTGTACTCAAGTCTAGAAAGCCCACAAGCAACATACTTCAGCTAAGCTTAAACATACCACCCTCTCAAAATTAACATTCAACTACTGTCTGCTTAACATCTGCTCAAACACAGCAAGTTGCTATGATAATTGTTAGTCTCTAGCTGATAGCTTTCTTCTTATAAAATATTATTAGGAGTAAAGAACGGCCATTCAAATTAAATATGTAACAGAAACTAAAGCAAATAACATTTTTAAAAGGCAATTTACTTAACAATTCTCTTCTGGAAGCATTATCACATCTTTTTTGGATTAACCAAAGCCAAAACTTAGGTTCATTATTAGAAACTGGAAGTTAAATTAGCATTATTAATTGGATTGTACATTAAAGCTATTAAATCTCACGCAGAACTTCGGAGGCTTGAAGAAACTATATTTGAGGGGAAAAGTTTTAAACAATGTCCAAGTCCACTAACCAATGTAAAGTTTTATTCATGTTTCCTTTTAGCACTGTTCTTAATTCTTTCCTTGATAATTTTTATCTAAAATCAGATGCATGCTTGTTCAAGGAGGATGTATAGTTCGATTCTCCTTTTTAATTACTTCATAAAGTCATCCTGGTTATGCCGTAAGACACTATTCTTACACTGACCCCCTAACATCTATGTAATACTCAGGTACTATTCCAAAAGGCTTAATGTATTAGTTCAGTTTGTTCTCATAAAAATTCCATACGGTACATTGTATTATTACTATTTTCATTTCATAAATGAAAAACTTGGGGGTTAGCAATATAAGAACGTTCCCATAATTTTAAGAGTAAATAGAATGGTGGGAATAGCACCAGGGTCAACCGACTTGAGAACTTAATACCATATAATATTGCCCATCATATTAATACAAGAATTCACTGAATATGAAAATAACCAGCTACCATTCTAAGTATTTTACAAATGTTATCTCATTTAAACTCCTAACAACAATCCTATTAGTTATTCATTATTAATATCTTTATCTCTTAGACGAGGAAACGAAAGAACAGTAACAAGCGAGGTAGTCTGCGCAAGCTCACAAAATTAGTTGGTAGGTCAGATATGGATCTAAAGTACCAGCCCACATAAGGCAAAAGTCTAAATGAGAAAAAAAGAAGTCTGAAAACAGTATTAATGTGAAATAAAAACTAACTTTTCAGTCTCTTATTCTTTTTCTTCGATTTGCCCCACAGCGAAGCCTCTCCCACCATCTTCTCGACCCACTGACCAGTGTCAGAAACGTACAAAAATAAAACCTCCATCAACTTTTAAATCAGAGCAGCCAAATGGTTTTCTGTGCCTCTGGAAACAGTACATTACCAGTGTAATCTCAGAATTGCAAATATTTAAAGCTAGACAGGATTTTCAAGAAATATTGAGATTTCCAGGATTTCATGGCTATGAAGTCAGTCAGAACTTGGCTTCTAGTTACTTAAAAGGCAATAAGTTTAATATGCTGCAAAAGAACGGGTATGGAGTAAGAATTTAAGTCTTAAACTGAAGCACAGCTGCATACCTAGCTGAAGTAAATGCATGTGTAATTCATCTATGCTTTACAATACTTAACCAGCTTTTTTCTCTAAGAGAGTCACAGAAATGAATGGCCCTGGTTCAGTTTAAGACAGTAAGAGTAATCATAAAATATTACTCTAGATTATTAAAAGTCATCAGATTTAGCTACTGTGAGCTCTCTAAGTTAAGGGAAAGAACTTTTTTTTTTCTGATATTTTAATTCCTTTCTATTATCAATTTAAAAATTCATTTCAGAATCAAACTTTTGCTTGAGAGTAGAAATTATTTTAAGGTATTGCAGTATTATGACTAAGAAAACAAAGCATATTTTTGGCAATATTTTTCTATCACCCTTCATGCTGTCCAACATAACTTGGGGATTTAACCTGTGGATAGAAAAAGCTTAAGAGTAAGAAATCATTGGATTGGAGTCTTGGTTGTGCCACTTATTAGTTATGTGATCTTTCATAAGTCATTGAAGCTTTCAGGATATTTGTAAAATGGAGATAATTAGCTCTCCATGCAGTAATATGAGTCAAATGATAAAAGATTTATGAAAGTACTTTGAAAACTATAAAGCAGAATACAGAATTTTAAGTGTTACTTATAAGATTTTTTAAAATAAGGGTGATTTACCACACATGCACTAAAAGAAATTTCTGTTTTTTCTTATAATATTAGACACACAATTTAAAAGTTGCGTGTGTCCATAAATGTATTTGAAGTAAATTAAGATTTTTAGAGAAAATTGTGTCTTGAAGTCACATTGTGAGAAGTGTTATATTTTCATACTAATGAAAAATATTTATATTTTGAAAAAATTTGTCCAATAATTTTTCTTTATACCCATAGACAAACTTGTCAGAATGCAAATGATGGAATAGTACCAACAAGTTAAGAGAACAAAATTGAAGGAGACAGTCTTTTTTTTAAATAAAACTTAATATCTTCTTCTTCTTACATAATCATGCTTCATTATCTTTTCTGTCATACTCTATCTTAAAGTTTATGATTTAAACTTAGATTATTGTCATATGTCTTCTACTTTTGAAGTCAGGGAACTTTTTGCTATAATTATTTTAAAATCCATCAAACAGTGGTTAAAATGAAAAAAACTAGACTTAAGCCAGATCATTTTTTTTGTTTTTTAAATTATTATAATAATATATATATATATATATATATATATATATATATATATATATTCATCCCATCCACCCCCAACTCCCCCAAGTTGCTTACTTTAGTTTGGTTGTTAGCTTGTTTTGACTTTTCCTCCTTGACTTTTGTTTGTTTTCTCTATGTCCCATATATTAGTGAAATCATTTGGTTTCTTCTTCTTTCTGACTTGTTTCTGCTAATATGATTTCTTCTAGGTACATCCATGTTACCATAAATTCATCAAATTTGTTGTTTTTAACTTATGAGTAATATTCCATTGTGTATATATACCTCATCTTTTTCATCCATTCATCTGTTTTGGGACATTTGGGTTGTTTCCATGTCCTTGCAATTATAAATAGTAGTGCTGCAATAGACATCTGTGAACAGGTGTCCCTTTGAAGTATTAAGGTCTCCTTTGGGTACCCAGTTCATTTGTTTCTTCACAATGAATTGTCTACCAATGATTTCACAGGTGGAATATTATTTGGTATAGTACTAATATAGGTGTCATTAAAACCACTGGGGAAAATTAGAAGTTTTAAACATGGTTCCTGATCTTCAGACTTTTATTATTACATTAGGAAAATAAATCTAACACTTATGAAATAAACATTAATATCAGAAGTATGTGCATAAATATCATGGTGACAAGCACAAACTTAACTCAAAAGAGAAGAAAAAGATTATGTGCTAGAATAGTGAAGGAAAACACGGGCAAATTTTATTTGAGAAACAAAATGGTAAAGAGGAAGAAGAGTGATATTTCTGAACAACAAAAAAAAATTGAGCAAAGTTTTCCAGATAGAAAAGTCACTCAAAGAACAATGAAAAATTACAGAATTTAATTCTAAAAATGGATGTTAGATAAATCTCTCCATCTACTTCACAAAACCTGGGAACTTTAAACATAGAAATAAATAACTGATTTTTAAGTAATCAAAAGTCACTAAATAATTTTGAGCAAAGGAGTAGCATGACTTAAGAGTGCTGAGAAAGAAACATCTAGCAGTGGTATATATAAAAAACAATATGGAAATAATCATTCTGGGCCAGCATTTGTCAGGTTCTTTAAGGTAACTGTATGACATGTTCTCAAGTTGAGACACCACAGGACTATACTCATACACTGCTGGTGGGAACAGAATATGGGTCAGGTAGTACGGAAAACTGGTAGATTCTCAAAAAATTAAACAAAGAATTTCCAAATGACCCCACAATTACATTCCACCAAATGGCAAAAAGATACCACAATACTTGTTTTTGCATGTTTCCAGCAAAACTACTCACAAGAGTCAAAAAATAGAAATAACTCAAATTCCGATGGATGGATGGATGGATGGATGGATGGATGGATGGATGGATGGATGGATGGATGGATGGATGGATGGATGGATGGATGGATGGACGGACGAACAAACAGTATTGACATGCAATGTAGCATTATTCTGACATAAAAAAGAAATAAAGCGTGGAAGTGTACATGCTAAATGTACATCTGAAACAAGGTAAGTACAATAAATCAGACTAATGATTCCATTCCTATGAAATGCTCAGGATAATGTATTTTGGAATTAGAAAGGGGTGGTGACTAAACAGTACTGTGAGTATCTGACGCCATTTGAATTGCTTACTTTAAAAAACTATGATTAATTTCATGTTATATGAATTTCAGCTCAATAAATTACTTTAAAAATTGGGAAATACAGTGAACTAGAAAACATACACATTCATCACACTCCATTTGAAAAACTCCTCTATTTTGGCTAATCAGTAGTCATCAAACTGCTCAAGGTTAAAGAATGAATAAGGAGTGGAAACAGGCTTAGGATGTTCTACTATTCATTACTTTCTCTGGGGAAATAACAAAACTAAAGTGAGAGACCAAATAGGAAGTATGTATTAAACTTTGGGTCAAGTGGTAAGTACTGAACTTATGGAGATGGCAGTGAGAACAGATTATAGAGGACAAATAAAAAATATCTCAAAATACAAGTCATTAATTTTAGGGGAACGGTAACCCATAATGACATCAGAGATAATAATTTCAAGGTTTCCAATACTGATCAATGAGAAGATAGTCACAGTATTTAAAAAAGAAAAGTGAAGAAATCATGCTAAAAGGGGTTTTAATTTGATTTGTTTAATCATTGAATCAATCATTAGCTGAGATTACAACATAAAGGTTCAGTTTTACAAATTTATATAATCTTGTGACTTTCTGTATTCTATTGATATTGGGGGGGAAACCCTTAGAACCTGTACTTCATATAACTTTAAATTAAAATTTAAATATTAGCCTCTTGTCAGATACATGACTTGCAAATATTTTTTTACATTCAGCGGTGTCTTCTGTTTTAATAATTTCTTACAAAAAAGGGGCTAATATTCAGATCTAAAAAATGAAACTCCACAAAAATAAAACAAGGAAGTCAATCAAAAAATGGGGAGATCTAAATAGATACTTCGTCAAAGAAGATACAGAAGGCCTGTCCACCAAGTACATGAAAAAATGCTTAACATCATTTATCTTCACAGAAATGTACATCAAAACCATAATGGAAAACCATTTCAAACCTGCAAGAATGGCCCATATTTAAAGAACCAGAAGGAATAAAAACTGGTGAGAAAAAGGAACCATGTTCACTGTTAATGGGAATGGTCCAGGCCTTGTTGAAAACAGTACAGTGTCTTCAAAATTTTGAAATTAGATGTACCATAAGACCCAACAAATTTATCTGTAGAATGCAAGAACACTAATTCAAATACTCATATTTTCCCTGTAGCACAATTTACAATAGCCAAGTTTATAAAAACTACTTTAAGCATCCAGTGACAGAGAAGTAGATTAAGAATATGCAGTATATACATATGATGGAAAAATGCTGAGCTACAAAAAATGATAAATTAAAGGGTTTATTTTGACCCTTTTTGTCTGTTCTTTTGTTTTTTGTTAATTTATATTTGTTAATCTAGATATATAATTTAGAGGAATGAAAACATCCAGTATTTGTCTTTCTCTTTCTGATTTATTTTGCTTAGTGTAATTCCCTCAAGTTCTATCCATGTCACAAATGACAAGATTTTATATTTTTATAGCTGAGTAAGTAGTATTCTGCTATGTGAAATCTATCTTCTTCATGCAGTTTATATATATATATATATATATATATATTCATCCCATCAGGTTGCTTTAATGTCCTGGCTATCGTAAACAGTGCTGCAATGAACATTAGTGGTGGATGTATATTCTCAAATTCATGTTTTTATACTCTTCAGATAGAAATCTAGATAGAATGGAATTAACATATGATAAATCTATTTTTACTTTCTTGAGGAATGTCTATTATGCTTTCCATAGAATACGTGCCAATTTAACATTTCCAAAAGTAGTATATGATGGTTTCATGAACCAGTTTAAAGCCACAAAGTTGAAGGTGTTTTCCCTAGAAACTTGGGTGAACTCCAATGTGAGAGAATGTTCTTATCAGACGTTTTTATTCAGCTACTTCAAGTAAGGACTTTACTAGGTTCTACCTGCAAGCACCACAAAACTGTGCTTGAGTTTTTCTTATTCCCCTTCTTTACTGTTTATTTTTTATTTATATAACGATATACTGAGTTCATCACTGAAAGATAACTAGTCTTGACAGTAGGTCCTATCTTCCTAAATGTGCTTCTCCCCATACATCCGTTTTCATTCTCCAAGGCTACACTCTACAGTAACAACAGTATAAGAGGTTTTTCAAAAAGGTGTAAAATATTATATAATTTTATGCAGTAATAAATTCATGGATCTGCTATCTAAAAGCAAAAGCTGGTAAAAATGGTTACTTAAACACAAGCAATGAAAAGGGGCAGCAAATCTGTAAAAAACTGTTCTAAATATTAATACCCAAAACCTCATAAATTCATTTCTGCATTAATCAATTCCAAGAAAACACGCTAAATATGGAAAACACATTTGCAATAGAATGTGCATCACAGAATTACTGATACAAGGGAAAATCTGGAGAAAAAGTAAATCCTCACTAAGAAGAAAATTATTAAATAAACAATATATCTAGCTACAGTCTGTCCTTTGCATATGCAGGCCAATGTAATTTTTTTAATATGAAAACTGTCGTAATATTTTGAAAGTTTCTCAAATTCACAGAACCTAACTCTCTTCAATAGACTTTAGAATGATAAATTAAAAAAGAGGGGTGACAACTGGGAGCCATATAAGCAAGTTATTAACACTGATGTTTGGACTCTAGGGTCTCTTTTTGTAAAATGCCTCAGTCGTATTAAAATATAAGAAAAACTGTGTAAAACTAGGAGATGAGATTCTTTGTAATAGAAATCATTAATAGAAATGAACATTTTCTGAAGCATTTACAATGCATACTAAGCACTGTAAAAAATTTCTTTGAAAGCAAGAGTTTGTCAATACTAGGATTGTGAAGTAGAAATAGTTTTTTCAAAGCAAAGCAAAATACCATTGAAGAATGAACATATACTATGTAATTGATAAGAATCATATTCACTAATTTTATCCTATAGTATATTTAAAAGTCAAAATATGAAAGACTTCATATTAACCAATGTTGTAATAAATCATTTTCTATGTAATTAAAGAAACAGTGAGTATAATTAATATAAAAAAATCTACATAACTTAAAAAAAACAGTCTCACAGTCAAATATTTACCAATTGTTGTACCTATACAGTAAGTTACTTCTATTAGCGAAGCTACTGTATGTATGCTTCCAATTTTTTGACATGAAAACTTTGTGCTGGAATACAGGAGCAAATCCATTAAATCCCTGAAGTATTAAGTACATTTGCATTTTCTCAATAACAGAATAAAAAATAAAACTACTATCAAGTGACACTGTAAAATTACTCTTGATGTTAAAATGATTTCCCATTTGCCAACTGGAAATTATGAACTCTTTATAGATCTTTAAAAATAATTTAAAACATTTTTAAGAAGTATATACCACCTTGGTAATATTATTCTAGTTCTACTCCATGCTTGAACTTTGTAACTTATTATCTGAAAGTTACATTCATTTTTTTAAAAGCACATTAAAATTTAGAGTAAATTATTAGTATTATTAAGGTAACATGGATCATCTTTTTTTTAAAAAAGAAGCTCAAATCTGATCAGCTAATATATGACAAAGGGGCAAAAATGCACAATGGAACAAGGATAGTCTCTTCAACAAATGGTACTGGGAAAACTGGACTGCTACATGTAAAAGAATGAATTGAGACTACTCCCTCACACCATGTACAAAAACCAACTCAAATAAAAGACTTGGATGTAAGACCTGAAACCATAAAATATATAGAAGAAAAAAGTATATACATGCAGTCAATTTAAAAAATAAAATTTAAAAGAAAAACCTCAAATCCAAATAAATCTGAGTATTTTACCTAAAATCAAAGTCAGCATTACTGTATCATTGAGAAATAGAACATAAAATGTTTCTAACATCAAAATTTCTTTTTATAACAAATAGCCAAAAAATTAAGTCTGAAGTAATTAGTGGAAATATTAGATGGCATTTACCTCTTTCCTTTGAACAATGAAAATTTCATGTCTTATACAAAACTCAAATCATGCTCTTAAACATAAAATTGAAATGTAAATTGATGAAAATTTTAGAGGAAAGTGTAGGAGAAAATCTTAATGATCTGCGTTTAGGAAAAGAATTTTTGAAGATGCCACCAAGAGAACATTTATAAAAGACAGAAATCAACTGAACTTCATCAAAATGAAAAGTGCAATGAAAGTCAATGTTATAAATAAAAAGATAAAGAATGTCTCTTAGCATTATACTGTAGAAATAAATATTTCAGGGATAATATAGCCACATGTATACTCTAGATTTCATAAATATGAGAGAATATGCAAAAATAGGATTTTTCGTTTTGAGCCTCCTATAAGAATTGTAAAACTTATTTGGTGTTTCTAAATTTAAAGTTAATTGTCAATACTTACCAGCAGCTTCAAGAACCAACTGTAGTCTGGCTTTGGCTTGCTCAGCTGGTGGCTAAAATACAACCAAAAAAGACAATTACAGGCGAGTTTTAACGAGGAATTTAAATTAAGGCATTTATTAAATTAATACATTTAAAGAATGCATTTAACTTAATGTGTTCTTAGGCAAGTACCAGAAAATCTGGAGAATTTTATCGTAATTTATGTTAATAACAATTCACCTCTTAACAAAACTCTACCACAGCAGTTCTACCAATCCATATTCTTGTCTTAGTAGTCAAGTCACACTTTCCATTTATACAAGAAAAAAGATATTTCATTTGTTTTACCAAAAGGGTTTTTTTTTTAACTACACAACTTTGTACCAATCAGTAACAGCTTAAATAACAGTAACAAGGCAAATCCTCTACATTTAACAATATACTGTCAAATTGTGCTATTTCTTTGCATATAAAAACATGCAAACTGACCTATTACATCTTAAACAGCACTCTGAAATCAATACATCAGGAAAGTCATGTCCTCACATCAAACATTTACTGCTTTCTTAACTGTGCTTGAAAAGAATGATTATGGTGAAGATAGGATACAATGAGTGTCATGCTTTCAATTTACACTAATAATCCTAAAATTATTCTCTTAATGAACTTTGATTCAATACATTTGATAATGCCAAAACTAAACTACTTTGCTACCAGAGACTGTATTCTGAGATGTCTCAATAATGTATTAATGTATTAAATGGTATTAAAACTATAACATGCGTTGTATCAATATTATAGTTTTCAAGGGTGGCCTAAAAACTGTTTATAATACTAAATTTAGCTCAGAAAACATTTATAAAGATGCAGCAATTAGCTAAATATCATGTTTCTTTATGGTATAATTTGAGAATATTTTAAAAGTTATGGGTGGAAAAGAATTAGCTAACTAGGTAGAAAGAAGATGTGCTCAGAAAAAGTTTAACAATTTGCATGGTGTTCCTGAGTTAACTCTTAAGAAATGGAATGGAAGAGTGTTAGATAAGATGTGAGAGAAGACAAAGGGAACATTTCTATCAAAGAACAGGAATTAACAAACCATGAACCTAGACTAGTGGCTTGGTTTTGTAAGTTTTCTTGACACAAAGTAACACCCACTTGTTTTAGTATATTATTGACAATTGTTTTGGGTTCAAATCTACTAAAGCAGAGCCACTAAAGCTGGTGGCACGTAGCGAGACCTAGTCCCAAAAAAATAGCTGGGTGTGGTGGCGCACACATGTAATCCCAGCTACCTGGGAAGCTGAGGCTGGGGATTGCTTGAGTCTGTGGTACCCCGGGCAATGTGAACCTGTGGCTCCACAGGCAAAAAATAGCGAGACCTAGGTCTTCCCCCCCCCCCCAAAAAAAAGCCTCATTTTAAGCTAAAATTACACAGACTGAGAGTAAAGAATGGAAAATGACACTTCAAGCAAATGGTTACCCATTTGGGGGGGGGGGGAATAAAGTTTGAACCCTGAACCATCAAAATGCTTTTTAAAGATCACCTGTGATATATAAGGAATTGTACACTGCTGCAAGTTAAGGATTAAGAAAAATGAATACATGAAGCTTAGACTCAATTCTGTTCCACTGGTATTTTTGTCAGTTTGACATCAATGATGTTAATGTCTTGATTACCATAGTTTTATATTAACTTGAAATCAGGTAAAACGATTATTCAATTATTTCCCTTCTTTCCAAAGTAGTTTTTCGGCTTTTCTAGTTTAATACTCCCAATGCCAGAGCCTGAAGCAAAGAAGATGACAGAAGATGACAGGAGCAAACAACCACAAAGAAGGAGGAGGCACTGAAAGGATACAAACATACATGAATTAGCTACCTGCAACAGACACATAACCTAGAAAACTAAACACAGGCTGTTGTGTCCCAGGAAAACATGTCTACACCTGGGAAAAGAACACTGCTCCAGGAAAGAAGAGTAAGAATCCAACGGACTAAAAATTGACTAATAACTGGCAGTGAGAGAAGAGATGGAGTGACCAGAGCCGGGAATAAGAAGGGGAAGAATACCCAAAAGGCAAGAAAAAAGAAATGCAAACAAACAAAAAAGAAAAACCCAAATTGATAGGATTATGTATGAGATAGTACTGTATGTCAATCTGAGGAGAAAAAACAGCTTAACAACACCAAGGTCTAGTGTAGTGTATCTTTTCCCATCATTTTTACTTATTATATATCTGAAGTATATCTTTAATTGGCGGCACATAGTTGGATCTCATTTTTAATGCACTCTGAAAAATTCTGCCTTTTGACTGAGGCATGTAGACTGATTTACATATAATGTAATTTTTAATATACTAAAACTGTTTTCTTTTTGCCTCCCTTTTCCTACCTTATCTTAGATTTGGTATTTTTCTAATTACATTTCAAATTCTTTGTTGACAAAACCTTTTTGCTATGTTGGCTTGTTGCTTTGGAGGTTAAACAACTTTAACTTACACCCTTCATCTTCATTATGTGAACTCAAATATATTCCTAAACCTTGTAAGAAAGAGCCTCTCATTTCTCACCTTTCAACTTCTCTATTTATTGTTACTGCTCCACAACATGTTGTGTTGTTTATACTTTAAGCCACTTAGCTAATTTATTTTTTTTTTGGGGGGGGGGGACTAAGTCTCACTATTTTTGCCTGTGGAACAGTGGGCTCACATTGCCCGGGGTAACACAGATTCAAGCAATCTCCAGCCTCAGCGTCCCAGGTAGCTGGGATTACAGGCATGTACCACCATGCCCAGCTATATATTTTTGGAACTAGTCTTGCTACATGCCCCTGGTGGGACTCAAACCCACGATCCCTGGCCCCAGCCATGACTTCCTAGGCTACCGCTTACAGACATGCACCACCATGCCTGGCCAGCTAATTAAAGATGCTGTTTTCCGGTCTTGCAGTCTGTATTGTTTCAGGATTTTTACATTATCAATTAAATATTTCTCAAGTTTAGTTCTTCAGGTGTAACAAAATTCTCTTAATAGACCTAATAAAATAGACACTCTTAATATTATCATTTAGATGCAGAACAACCTTTATTCACAAATATGATATGGTGGCAGAACTTGAGTCTTAACCCATATCACAAAATCTATATTGTTAAAAACATTATACTGTCTAACACAGCTTCAGCTTTTTTGTTTATTTACTTTCATAGTGGGGGCAGGGGGAAAGGGGCCAAGAATGGAGGATAAATCTAATTTTTGATTGTCATAAAAGAATACACAAATTTAGCACTAAATTTTCTTAATGATCTTAACACCTATGTGTGTCATCTTGAAAGCTCATTTTAACCAAGCTTTTTAAAGTGAATAACTTTAAAAAGATTAAATATATTTGTAATTTAGGAATCATGCAGTTTCCTTAAAATGAATGCAATCTCACTTTGACACAGATACATATCAACAGCTTATATTTCTGGCTACATTTCATTTTAACAGTTCCTATAATTCTATCTCTTAGGTCTAAACCAAGGTCTAAACTAAAAATATGACAAGTAGCTCAAAAGTGGATTTATCTTGCCTCTAGCACTTGAAACCAAGCTGGTTTAAATAAAGACTAAAAAAGAAAAGAAATAAACCAACAACACATATTCTAGTCTCAATAACAAATTCATCTTAAGAATCTTATCAAATAGTTTTCCTAGAACAGCTGAAGGGACTATGCCTCCCCCCACACCCAAAGTTATTTAACACCTATTTCCTTTATGAAAACATACCAATGCCACTTTACATGTGTATTTTTGGATGAGGGCAGTTCAATTAAAGAGGTAAATTTGAACTGAAGATTATAACATACATGAGGGTCTGTTTAAGAAGCCCAGATTCTTGATCAAATCCTACAGACTTGTGTAGTATCTAAGCAGTATCATTTAGTACATAATGGTACTTGATCAAAAATCTGGGTTTCTTAAACAGACCCTCATGTATGTTAAAATGATACTGCTTAGATAGATACTACACAAGTCCATAGCCAAGTCATTTGTCTATAAATGTCTAGAGTGTCTATGGCAGTAGAATTTAGTTAGTGTGGTAGAAATAGATGAAAACAAAGACTAAAGCATATGTTGGGCCCTTAATTGAAAAGGTTGACCCCCAATCTAGACTACTGTAGCTGTGTCCTTTCATTCCATATATTTTATAGCTACTACAGTTACCTTCACAAAGACTCTAATTAAATTTCTATTCTAAAATGCCTCAGTGATTCTCCATTGCTCCTAGAGTTAAGCATAATCCCACCAATTTTTAAAAACTTTCAACAATATCTCATTTATTCTTCCATCTTTATTTTCCACCCATCCTGTGCTCATATTCAGCATTTCAGCAACAGGAGGCCTCTCACTGTTCTTCGTCAGGTTTTGCATGTCCTCCCTCTGCTCCCACTCATGCATATCCTTTCCCAGGAAGTTTCTTTCCCTGTTACCCTTGTTGAAGTGCCAAAACACCACCACCTCACTGGCTAGAAATAGTTTGGACTATTTCACTATTTCAGCTGCATAGCACAAAGAATCTGGTATAGTTTCTTGCTCTATTCTTTCAAAATGAGTTGTCATCTCCCTTCCTTAGTTTCTTCAATCTCAACTTCACTACTTGAACACCTTTAGTATAATTTAAGAATTAACTTCACAGAAAAGTCAAGGAGATGCAACAATTCCTTACCGTAGGGTCAACATAGGCAGGGAGAAGAGGAAAAAAGGCTGAAAAAGGTTGACTATTTCAATGAAAGAGTATAAGTATAAAACAAATAGGAAGTGAAAGACATGACAAGGGGCCAGGGGTGGTGGTGCACGCTTTCAATCCCAGCCTTGGGAGATTGGGGGTAGGAATCCCTTGAGTCTGCTGGAATCGGGACTACCCCAGGCAATACAGCAAGACCTGGTCTCAAGAAAGAAGAAACGAAATGGACCGGACCGGACCGGATCGGACCGTTTACCTAATACTCTCTACCAGACATAAAACCCCCTACCCCCTTTTCCTTGACAGCTTCACTAAAATATTCTCCCATAAAAGGAGGAATTAAGCTTGTTACATGTATCAGTTATCTGTATGTTAGGCTGCTCAGAAATTTTAAAATACTTCATGCAAAGCAAGTTACGCTTAGTAATATTTCTAGAAAAATTAGAACCAATAATAGTTATTTCTATTTAGAAAGGGGAAGCTCAGGTAATTTCAGTCTAATTTCTTGAAAGGCTGTATATAAGGATAAACATTCATATGTTTTAAATCCTTCAAAACATTGCACAAGTTATTTCTAAGAAATGTATTTTCTGTGACAATTCTTTCTGCTTTTTGACTTTGTTTTTCTCCCTTTATATCATCTCATGATTTTTATTTGTTTTACATTGATGCAGTTTCCTATATTTCTCTACACACAACCCTCCCTTCATGACTGCTGGGAAAGTAACGGTTTTCTTTGCAGAACCAATCATCTGGAATAGTCTAACTTTTTCTCTTTACCAAATTCACATTAAGTTTTTAACTCTCGACAAAAATCTCTTCTGGATTACTTCAAGTTATAATTTTTATTATTGAATTAGTTACTTCACTTTGCTTCTAAAATCACTTCCAAAATTACTTTTTTAAAAGTGTTTACTAAAGAAAAATAGATAATAGAAGTGCTAGAAATTTTTATGAAATGTTTTATTCAATATACTGTTGTTTAAACCACTAGGTTCAAAATGAACAGTGATGCAGACAAATCTACAAAAGATCAAATAAAAATTTACTTATATTTCGATAAACATGTTACAGAAACTAGTTTAAGTGATTTGAATGATTTACTAAGAGATTTTCTACATGGAATATTTGTATAAGGCATGTTTCAAATGACTCCAAGTTTGATATGGGAAGAAAAAAGGGAAAAGATTGACAGAAGAACTATATTATATTCTAGTCTTGACTGTATACTCTCCAAGGGTTTTAGTTTCTTAATGAATATGTGTCTCATCACAACGTTGTTTGTAAAATAGAAAAGTATGCCTAAAAGAAGAATGGCTAAATAAATTATGGTTCAAAATCATGGTGGAGGCAGCATGTAAGTCAATTTTGAATTTTTTTTTCATTTTTTTCAAATTTAGTTTTATTCTTTAAATCCCAACCTTGGTAAATAGTTCTTGGGATATCTCTCCCTCCCTCCTCCCTCCTGAGCTGCCTCCATTCTCTCAAACCCCATTCTTTATTGTTTCCTAGTCTGTGCTAAGTCCATTAATCTATTTCTGAAAATGTCTCAAAGACATTAAATAACAGGGAAATTCTAAAATTATGTTTTTAAAAAACTATATATGTAAAGTGATCCAAATTTATATATTAAATTAGTAAAATGCATATCCTAGGAAGAACTGAAAAATATACAGTAAATGGTAACATGTTTTCTTTTAATTTCTATCATTAATGCTATCTGTGTTTTTCAAGTAGAATTTCATCTGATAAGCCAGGGAAAATGTCAATTACCACAAAAATCTTTAAAAATAAAGAGTAATTACTTTTTAAAATATTAAAGTTTTGTAGAGTTTAGCATGTTTATGTTACACAATTTAGCATACTAAATTTTGCTCTAAAACTGTAAAAACCATTAAATTTTACTTGTAATTTGACATTTGACACCCACTATTGCTATTACCAAGAGGTTAAAGACATTATGCTAAGAGGTGAGTTTTATAATGAATAAATGTACTAGCCTTTTACCTCAGGAGACCTGTGATCAATAACTGGCTTAAGTAGTAAGTGAAAATGATGTAGATGGTCAAATACTGTTTTGTTTTGTTTTTTACTTGATATTAGTCTGATCATAAAACCACTTCATTATTCATTATAATTAATGGTACCAGCCTAAGGAAAGCCCCAATACAGAGAGGTGTTAGTCATGATTTAAAAACTATTGACAGAGACTTTTCTAACCTATGCTGTTTTTCGTTTTAGAATTCTAATGTAAAGTTCAATATACATTATTTATATATATATATATATATATATATATATATATATATATATATATACACACACACTATTTCTTGAGCTAAAACAATCAGGTCCCTCTCTCCTCCTTGCTAGTCTCCTCTAGATTCCTCCTTGTTGACCTAAATAATGAAGTAAATTAAACCCTATTCTTATACATGAAAATTCCAACTAATAAAACCCTAAGGCTAAAAGTATTATTTATACATTTATTATAAAAGGGCAGCTAGACAATAGCGTATTGGTAGCTAAAGCAGATAAGCACAACCCAAATTACTACTTAACTAACCCCTTTGTTTTTTAAATTGACCACTTTTACCAAAATGGCAGCTGATTTTTCCCATTCTTGAAAAATATAATTTTATTCAAGATTTACTTTTCCACAATTTTTAAACTTGTGGAAACTTAAACTTAAGGGAAAAAAATTCTAATAAGGAAAATGAGCAGGAAAAGCTTTAAGGTTAAACCATTTCACTCATTTTTTAAAAACATAAAAGTAGCAATTTCGTTTAGTTCAATCTAACAGAATAAGGTAGAATTCACATGGGGATAGGGTTAATTTTTTTGGCTCAGAAGCAATGCAGAAATCCTAATGAAAAGAGCTTGGCAGTTTTGACTATATAAACATTATATGAAGAGCATCCTGCTGTGGAGAAAAAGGAACTCTTTTACCCTGCTAGTAGCAGTGCAAACTGGTCCAGCCACTGTGGAAGACTGTATGGAGACCTTCAAACTACTGAAAGTGGAACTAACATTCAACCCAGCAATCCCACTACTGAGACCTACCCAAAGAACACAAAAATACTCATTCATAATGACATCTATACTAGCATGTTTATTGCAGCACTATTTACAATTGCCAAGATGGAAAAAACCCAAATGCCCCAAAATGGACAAATGGCTGAAAAAGATGTGGTATATTTACACAATAGAATATTATGCATTAATCAACGAAGACAAACATGTTATTTGCAGCAACATGTATGGGAGCTAGAAGGAATCATGTTAGCAGAAATAAGCCAGAAAGAAAAAGAGAAACATGGGATAGTCTCACTTATTTGAGGGATAAAGGAAAAATAAACAACTGCTTAAGAAAAACTGAAAACTGCCAACAGAACTAAAGCATAGAACAAGAGAGGGAGATGAGAAAGAAAACAGGGGTAGGGAAGGGCATGAAAGACTAAGATGGTGCACTGGTGATAAGGTGATGGGAGAGCATCATGTTAGACAATGATACAATATACATGTATACAGATAAAAATGTGCCAACAATAAATAGTAAATTAAAAAATAAAGGGCATCCTGCAACACAGAACAAAACTAAAATGAAAACAAATGAACAATAAAATTATTAACAGCAATTTTAACTAAGAGTTGATACTTTCATATCAAAATAAGCCCTAAATGTTGGTAATAAAATCACTAATTCCTAAAAATTAAGACATTAATTCCTAAAAAATAAGAGAACAGTAGAGTGCAAGATAACTTAACAGTAAAAAGACATTTATTAAACTCCCTGGCAGAATTCTCAACAGTAAAACACCACCCATGCAGTACCAGTGGTGATAAGCTTGGTATGCAAACACAGCATTGCCCATTTTTCAAAATATAAAAATTTGGATCATTTTCATGCATAGGAATCCTGTATTATAGCTTCTTCCTTCAAGAGGAAAATACCCTTGAACCAAAAATGAAAGCTCCTAAGAGAATTGCAGTAAGGAGAAAGAGAACTATAGAACTTTAATGGGGAGATTCTAAAAGTTTAAAAGAGCAGCCATGGAAAACTATCTACACACTTCTAGCTGTCTGCAAAGTTAATGCAGGTGAACAAAAGATCCCTGAGAACATGATGAAGATAGGGAAAGACTGGGCAACTTATAAATCTGATCTATCTTCAAACGCATTCCTCATACACAGACATTCTAAGCAGTGTAGATGTTTTACTGACCTGCGGTATCTCTATGACCACTACACAAATCATTCATTGACTACTAAATTATATAGCCACAAGAGAGACCTTGAACAAATTATGATAACAAATAAGACAACAACAGATACACAAAAACTAAGCTGGAATATCAGCAAAGGAATAATAACTGTCTACCAAAGTAAAACTCTCAGAAAAATACAAAAAATAATCACAATATATTATTCACAAGTACATTAATGCATACTGAAAAAAATGTAAGGGTGAAAGTATGACTCATACTCCAGGGGAAAAAGACAGTTATTAGAAAAGAACCCTAAATTTGCCCAGATGTATGATTTAGCAAATGTACGATTTACCAAAGAAGCAATTATAAATGTATTCAAAGAAGTGAAGAAAAATATGCTGAATGACTATACAATTGGACACTCTCAACAGAGGACTTAGAAATTTAAGAAACACTAGATGGAAATTCTAGTTGACAATGTAATGGCTAAAATGGTGGGGGCAGGTGGGAGTGGGGAGAAGTTACTAGAAAGACTCACTAACAGACATGAGATGTCCGAAGAATCATAAAGATATGAATAAAAATTACTACAACCAAAAAGTGACAAGAAAAAATATTGGAGAAAAATGAATAGTCTCAGTAATCTATGGGCTAGTATCAAATAAAACAATAATATATATATTTATAACATGTTAAACTTATCATATATATCATAATGTGCTTCTAGGATTTTAGTTTATATGTACAGATATATTTCATTTTACATATATGTATATATATCTGTAGATATATAGGTATATATATCTACAGATATATAAAATGAAGTATATAAAGTGAAATAAACTGAAATATATCTAATCTGTAATACTGAAACCTATTTCAGTATTATCAGTACAGATATATACATATGTGTATATATATATAACATATATATACATAAAAATGAAATCTTAGAAAAATTAAAAAGAGAAGGGGTAAAACTCAATGAATCCCAAATGGACAAATACAAAACATCCACACATCTATGCATTTTAGTCAAACTCCTAAAAGCCAAAGGCAAAAAGAAAACCTTGAGACAAATACCATGACACATACAAAGAGGGGGAAATGACTAAATGTTGGTTTTTCATTCAGCAATAATGCAGACCAGAAGACAATGGGAATGGCATATTTAAATTGCTGCTGGAAAAATACCTGCCAATCAAGATCCCTATAGCTAACAAAAATAAAGACAAAGAAAAATATTCACAGTTCAATAAAAATGGAACTAACTGAATGCTAGTGAATCTGTCCTAATGAGAGATACTGAAGGAAGTCTTTCTGACTAAAAGAAATGAATGATAATTAAGAACCACAGGATGGAATGAAGAGTACTAGGAACTGCAAATATTAATCAAACAGAAGATTTTTAACATCTTTAATGTTTTAAAATGTCTTTTAATGGTTTTTAATTTTTAATGTCTTTAGAAATGTATACTTCCTGAAAGTAAAGATTGTAACACTGTATTTTTAAGTTTACCATGTATATATATATGATATATACATGACATAATATATATGATAGCAAGAGTACAAAGGAGAACTAGAGGTAAGCCGATATGTTTCATTGGAAGTAAATCAGCATTAAATTGAAGCAGAATGTGATAAATTAAATATGACTATTGCAATCCCTAGAGCAACTCCTAAAAATATAAAATAAAATTCCCACAATGCCCTTGAAAACTTCTTTGGTGAGAAAATCACTTGAATGCAGCAGTTTTTCATATATACATTTTTAGCAAACTAAAATGAAATACACCATAATGTTAACTGTCCTGAATCAAAATGGTAGTATTGTGAGGTTTTCTTTTTTATTGTTGTTGTTCTTTCTGGATTAAACACCAAGTAATCATAATATTTTCAAATGGAATTTTCCAATAAAGTTCAACCATGTAAAATATATCGAAAAAGCTCAGGAAGATACTAAAGACACTTTTAATATGGGCATCACACACACAGCAATAGAAAGTCTATGAATATCCTGAAACAGCACTTATATTTTCCAGGACAGAGAATCTACAGCCTTTATCAGATTCCCAAAGTGATCTATGTGTCCAAAAAGTGTAAAAATCCAGCATACTGAAGTATTAAAAAATGGCTTATCAATTCCTGTTCATTTTAACTGCAGCATTCTTATCTAATAATTTTATTGCCTTTTGAAATAACTCATTAATTTAAGTCAGTTAATAATTCTTAATAACCCTTATTCTTATTTCAGAGGCTTGAATCTCGGTGACACAGAGATGGGGTAAGGAGAATATTCCCTGGTGCTATAGAAGTGGAAAAGAGCAAGACGTATATATGAAATGGAAGTCCCTTATTCTTAAAGCCAGGTACTTACCGATGTAATTTTTGCTTTTATTTTTCATGTAATTTTTCACATAGAATATATGACTATATGATCTTTTAAAGATTTTTTTAAGGTATTTTATGATCAACAAGGCAAGGAATTACTGATCTGAATTATTAGTGAAATCCTGAGACTAAGATGGTTTGTAATCATCTCTGTATTTTCTAGCACCCAAAGCAGTGCCAATAATACAGAAGGTTCTTCAGAATTTGCTGAGTCTTTTTTTATTCAAGATATGTGACTAAAAATCAGGCAAGGTTGAATTACATACACTACATATAACAAATATACAGGTAATACAGGTAAATACAGGTAAAATGTCTATGCTCCTTACATAATTTACTGTTCATCCTAGAAGATTTGTGTTTGCATCATTAATGCTATTAGTGCTAAGATATTACAGAGCTTCTGATTTCCTGGTCAGAATATTATTTGTAAGGTAAATATTCACATTATTTGTCTTATTTGCATAGTCAGTGACACCATTTAGTCTTAGTTGACTTTATCAAGAGACAATTTTCTCAATATAGTCAAATCTTACTGTTGTTTCTCTTTCCAAAAAAAACTAAAGAAATGATAATGAAAACAACAATGCCATTTTAGATCACTTCTAAACTTAAAACAAATCTGTCCATATTGCATAACAAGTATTAGGAGTCTTACGATAATAGCTTTTTGAAACTAAAATTTTAAACATCAAAAGATTATAGATTAACTGCATGAAAGTTATCTTTAACATGATATTCAGACATAATTACTTGATAAGGCAAGTCACAGAATAGAGAAATCACTCCTTGAAAAACTAAGAACACATATAGCCTGTTCAAACCTGAACATGCAAAGGAAGTTTAAAGCCGTACGTTTATGTATACTAACAGTGGCTCTGATTACTAAAGTGATTCGACTATAAAGTTAATTTTAAAAGTCAGAATGGTTAATACTGGCAACAGAATGTAGTTTTAAAGAATAAGTAGAGTAGAATAACATTCTTTTTAAAAACATAAAATATGGTGTTTGAATCCATTCAATAGTCTACTCACATGTAATGGGATGACCCATTTTGAGTTTCACTTGTGTTGATTTCACATTTACATGGCTTGCCCAGTCAACCTTAAAGTCAGAGTGCCCATTAGAAATCCGGGTTAGGCCCAGAAGTGGCCTAGGAAAGTCACAGTTCCATGGGGAAGAGTGAGTTCAAGCAGATAAGCTGAACCTCACAAGTGTTTTAACTGTCAAATATGTGATTTTCAAATGGAGAAAATATATCTATCTGGCACTCCAATTTCTTTGTGATCTGGACTCTCTGCTCTACCTCAGGTCTTATTTATGAGTCCCAGGTAAAGAGAGGAGTGGGAATAAAACTCAAAGTTATTTTCATTATACTTTTCTCAGATCATTCTGTGGTACTCAGCACTCACATTCAGTTATCTCCTTCCATTAACAGAATGAATGTGAAAGGAGTTGGACATTATCCTAAGTCAGGGCCTGGCTTAGAGGGAATCTTCTGTAAAGATGGCAGAGCTCAGTGAGAGGAGAGGGTTATTTTAAGGGAGAGGGGAAAACCACTTTTTTTTTTTTTCAAACTAATGTTTCTTTTGCTTGTGAATCCATAGAAGGCAATCCTCTTCAAAACTGCTATGCATGCTTGGAGAACACTGATATCCATGTTAACTGGAAGGGCAAAAATCAGTGAAACGCCTTTACAAAAAAAAGTTTGCTTCTATTTTAACACTTTTAGGATAGTTCAGATCAAACTATAGGAAAGAAATCTGGAAAAGATCCCATTAGCTGTGGGATCTTCAACAAGTCATTTTGCCCATATATGCTTCCATTCTCTTTAACATAAAATGCATAAAACAATAGTATCACAAAATCGCACCATAACATGGTAAGTGCATTTTAAAAAAGTATGAGCTCTAAGTCAGACTGCCTGGGTTTTATCATTCAGTTTTCCTTATACTGGGTGAGTGTTACAGGTTTCAGTCTACCCACCTCATAGGGTTGTTGTAAACATTAGATGCAAGTATATGTATATGTTTTCTACTTACCTACCTACCTGCCTACCTACCTACCTACCTACCTACCTAGCTACCTATCAAACCTATCAACCAACCAACCAATCAACCAACCCACCCTCCATTCATCCATCCATCCTATCCATCTCATCTCCTTATCTATCCATCTGAAATGCCTAAACATGGCAAAATTGTCTATTCATTGTCTAATATTTTGACTGTCACTATAATTTCATTATTAATATTATTATAATGATTCTATAATTATGTAAACACTAACCTGTAATGCATTATATATATAAAATTATATGCATAAAGCAATATTATGAAATAGTATGAGAGTCTATAAGATGGCTGGAGTAACAACATTTTTTTATTTTTAAACAGTCCATATATGACTAAAATCAAAAAACCATTTCGACATAAGAAAGGCTCTTTCTTATTCTGGTGGCCAGCATCACCTCAAATTATCTTTGAATATTCCCAATCACTGTAGCAACTACACATGCCAACAGCATGGCTACTACTATTCAGGTCACTGTTTGACATCAGTCAAAACTGTGATTTTATTTCCTGATAATAAAATGCAAATATTAGATCAAAGAATGAACTAAAAACAGTAACAAACATTTTCATTTTTAAATAATGCAGCACAAGTTACTCAGTAAATAGGATCTATCACCTTTTAAATAAGGGTTGTGATACCACTAGACAATTATCCAGTATTTAGATTTTCTTTAGAGATTTTTTTTGTTATGTTTTTATGAAAAATTTTAAAAGCATATGAAAACAAAAATGCAATCTAAATTACACATATTGGTTGGTTTGTCAAGAAAAGTAAGAGTGAATTTGCACTGTACTCTGGCTTAGAAGGTATCTTTATATCAAATATAAAACATTAGTTTCTTCATGAATGAGCTAGGATATAAATACATAAAACCATATGCTGATATTTATTATAATGCCAGGATACAATGTATTCTCTGTTGTGGGGTTCCAAATTAAATTACTCCCCACCTTTTTGGTTTCTGCCATGTAAGTGGTGGTATTTTTCTTTTACAAATTCACAAGAAAGAATTTTATAGGTGTGCTTTTCTAAAAATGTTTGGTTAGTCCTGGATAGTAGATACAATTTAGATAATATCCAACAGATGGCACTGTTCACACTAGGCAGCAAAGACCCTGTAAAGGTCTCATCAGAGATACAAATTAAAGACCAAAAATCTGCAAGAATTAGGAACTTTGAGTTTTTCATATGGGAACATCTATAAAGATATATTAAATATTAAAAATGTGCCATTAATAGTTATAGAACATGTAATATAAGGCAAATAATTTTTATTCATTTAAAAGTATTTGTTGAATATTATTATCACTAGTAGATTAAGATATAAAAGTGAGTAAGATATTTCCTGGCCTTAGAGAATCATATAATAATGTGATAAGCAAAACTATTAATGGGAATATGCACAGAGCAATCCAGAGGCTGATTCTGATTCATGGAATGGATCTGAGAGATTTTTTACAAATATGATGTCTGAGCTGATCACAAAGGATTTTGGGTTGATGGCTGTTAGCTTCTTACAAGGAAAACAAAGAAATGACACAGCAGTATAACATGGAAATTATTAATCAGAACATGGCAAGATGTGAAACTTAAAAAAGGTCTATAGCACATAGAGGGTCTTCTATCTTAAGAAATTAGGATTTAATCTTCCTATGATAGGACTCCTTATTAAAGGAATGACAGAAAGAAGTGTGATCAGATTTACATTCTGGAGAGGTCACTGCAGGAGCTGTATGAGCATGATGGAATAAGCTTGAATAAGATAAGACTGGAGGTGGGATTCCAACACACTCTCTGCTAAGGTCTAAACAGCAAACAGTAAAAACAGCACAGTGCAATAGGGAATAGAGAGAAGGACACACCTTGGGGATAGATTCAAGAGATACGTGTTAGCAAAACATGGTATTCAATTATGTGAAAAATGACAGAGAAGGAATCAAGGATGACAATCAAGACAGTGGATGTCACAGGATTTTTGGTATGTCGCTAGCAACATTTTTACTGAGTTTTTAATTGCTTTTAAAGCAAACTACAAGTTTCTATCCTGCTTTTCTTACCCATATTTCAAAGCATCCAGAACTTTTCTTTTAAAATATCAGAAATGTCAGAATGACCACAAAATACACTTAATACAGCTTTGTCTGTCTTTCCTCTTTATTAAATGGCACAGCCTAAGAATTGGGTCATTTTCCTAGTTAGATCACACCATACCTAGTACCTATCTGGTATGATTGAGAAATATTTGTTGAGCATACAAGTTCTACTCACATCTGCCTGCTGTCTACTCTCCAGTAGGATCAAATGCTCCTTTAGGCTATCTGGTAAAGACAGCACAAGAAAGGTTGTCTATTCATTAAGAACTTTACACCTTTGTTCAAGGACAGCTTTTCTCACCTTTTTCAGTCACCAAGTTAGAAACGATTTCCAGGATAGCAGGCACTTTCTAGTCATTTCCACATCCTCCATCAGAGATAAGTGAAATACCTACCACTCTACAATAGCAAGACATTCCTGCTTCACCTCTGAGTCCTGCCAGGGTATCAACCATCTCCAGTTGCATATCTTTATTTCATGGATATTAACTCATTCAAATAGTTTAATCTCTTCTTAAGCCTAACTTAAGATAGCAGTGGTTGGTTAATTTCTCCTGTCTTTTAAAGAAAAAAAAATGTTCCCACTCTCACATTGTAAAATATGACATGATTACAGAGGGTGAGAGGAGACCAACAAAGAATTAAATTTGTAAAAACATGTCCAGATTTTTCAAGATTTCCTCTCTGCCAGTTTCCTTTGTATTTCAAGGAAAAACCTGAATGCAGACTAGTAGAAATAAACATTTTTATTAATTTTAAATATAAGACATGAATTTTAAAAATAGTTTAGTATCTTTATTCAGAACAAATATTTACCTAAAGAACACGTTGTTCTAGAGCACTTAAGATCCACTACACCCCCCCAAAATAATAATAATAACAATAATTTAAGCACATATTTTGCTCAATGTGCAAGATAGGTACTAGAAAGCATACAAAAATGGATCTAAACTTAAGTTATAGACTTACATGGTAGATAACATAAGCATATAATACCTACAATAAAGTATTGAAAGAATTAATACTATTAGAAGGGTACTACTAAAAACTAGTACATACAATAGTCCTTACAGGGATCTATTAATTTTGAATGTATAGTTTCAGTTGACTTTGCAGATGAAATAGAACATTAGCGGTCTTTGTACAGAGGAGGTAGTAGAGTCATGCCAAACATAAAATGCAAGTTTTTTTCCAAGATCAAAAATACTGCTGAAACTAAGGTGACCCAAACTCCCAAATATCAGAAGATATGCCATAGTAGACAGAGATTAAATTAAACTAAACATAAAATACCAGGTCAAGAAAAAACTAACAAGTGAAAATCTACCATGTCAATATTGTCAGAACATCATAATTGGAAATAGCAATTAAGAAATTTTATTAGGTTATCTATAAGACATATATGCTCTGAACTAGATTAAACTCACTTCAAATAAGTGCAACTTATTTCATTTACTGATTCTAAATTTTAAAAAACTATTAATGACTTATACAGAAATTGTATTTTAATAAATGTCATCTTTTCACTGTAGTGTTTCCTTCAGAAATATATCTTACATATAAATATTGACAAACATGAAGGGAAATTAGTACAAATATTTCATAAATTTTAATGAAGGTAAAGTAAGTGAATAATGTACAGTGAAAAGAATAAATTATAATGAACTAGCTTTAAAAGCAGGTTTTAAGAGAATATGCTTTGTTATGTAAGACAAGCACCATATCAATTTACTTTTTACTGCAGA
>PVHY01000564.1:107500-113992 GCA_004024945.1 Uropsilus gracilis
TTAGGACTCTGAAGTAATGTGGGAAATAGGAATATTTTAATGTTCTTAGAATACTTAGTTTTATTTTATAAAGATTCAATAAGCATATGTACAAAAAGTAGAATTTTTTTACTCTAGATTGAATATAAATCTGAGACCATTAGTGATACCATGTATAAGTGCATGACACCTTGTAATTTTTTTTACAGCTAACCGGCTACCATTTTCTCCCGAGACCACCGTGTCTTAAAAAAATTGCAGCAGGCAGATCTTTCTTTGGAAGAGAGAAGATGAAAAGAGGGTAGAAAAGGGGCCAAGTTCACGCTTTCGAATGGCTAGGTAATACTTATTAATCATTCATTTCAGAACCAATTTTTAATAAACTTTGATTGAAATTTGTCAGAGAAATGGATCACAGATATGGCACTGTTCCAACTGGAATATGAGTTATGCCCAGATTTAAGGCTTTAAACTACTTAAGAAATCATGATACAACATCAAAATGGCATTAACATTTAATCCACATTAAAGGCATATTAGTTTGCACACATTTATAGGACACACTTGTTTAAAAGGTGTATGGAATTTATCTTCTAGCATGAAAAAAAAATACTTCATGTTGTTTCATCTTATAACCACTGTTTAAAACAAGTGTCTATTTTAATCTGTACATTTACCCTAAACCTCAACTACATTTTGGTTTAGTGAAGAAAAAATAAATTAAAATGCTGGATGAAAAGGGTTAAAGTCAGTAGATAGCAGTAAATATCTACTATATATATATATCTACTATATTTTATATATATATATAATAGTAGATAAGGTAGTAAATATTTCTCATCAGTGCTTAATAAAAATACAGAGCACATTGATTAGGTTAATACATTTAGGGATAACTATTTTTGTAAACTCATTTGAGCAAATGTCAAAAACAGTTCTCCAGAACACAGTGGGGAAATATTTAAATTAAACAGATATCTGAAAATGTAACACAAAAGACAAGTAACTTTAGAATAGGATTTATGACCTCTGCTTGATTTTCTAGTTTTTGTTGTATGTCACCCAAATTCTGTGAACTAAAACACAGAAGTTTTATTTGCAGTTCTGTACAAATTAGCCTAAAATATAAAGGAAGGGCTTTTATTGGAACCTGAGAGTGTCATTAATGAGCATGTAATAGCAATGGATCTACCTACATTTCAGGCAAGCAGTAACTAGAGTCTACTAACCACTGGTGGTCTAAACAAGCTAGTAAATGACAGTTATTTTGCAACACTTAAGACAGTCAGGTTGTGTTGTCTGACCACCAGGACAAGTAGGTCATCACTCTCAAATTCTATACAATACAAGAAACATAAATGCGACCTCTGTGGGGAAAAACCCACAGGTATGGCTCCAGAATTCTTTTGCCATTCAACTATTAATAGAAAGCAAATCCCAAGTAATGTAAACACTTGCAACCCTGTACACTAAAAAAATTATTACCACTTATTTAATTTTCCACCTAAGTTGAACAAGGTATTCTTAGTCCAAGGTATTAGAGGGTCCAGTTTCAGCCCTGAAACACAGAATTTAATATGTGTGACCAAAATACTCTTGTAGAATAAGATGATAAATCTCTCTCCCCTTTTAAGTGCATGGAATGTCTTGGAGAGATGGGTTGGATGCCCAACCATCATTCAGAGGTTGCAGAACCATACCCAACAAGTACATGGGAAAATCTAGACTTCTCTTCAGACACAAAAAGCTTTACTCACTAAATACTTGGTCTTTTAAGTCAATGCCTAACTTTTCAAATTTACTTTATCATTTCTATTTGAGGTTACAGTTTTATTTCTCCATGTGTGCACATATTCCACTCACTTTCCACCTAAGCACTTTTGCTAACGACTTCCCTGCCCCCATCAATTCTTATCCTCCCTCCTATTCCCTCTGGTAACCAGAACATTTTTTCACATAGACCAAGATTTTTTTTGCTGTATATCACGAATTTTCTTTTTGGCAGTAGCTGAACCAGTAGCAATAGTCTAATTTGGGAGCTTCAGAAACACAGAAGCTCAAGTCCCACTCCAGAGATGGAGATTCTGCATGTAAACAATGTATATAGGTGACTCATAGGCATGTGAGATAGTGGACCACCATATCCCCTCACCCAACCATTCCTACTATTTCATCTTTCAGAAAATATAACAGAAGTTTTAGAACTAGAATACTGATCATAATAATTCACTTCATTTCCAACAAGGCAGGCAGGTACAATAGTTCTCCTTTCAAACTAGAAACAGAAATAAAAAACTATTTTAATATAAAAAAGTGACAATTTTTCATAGAAATCAACCAACATATCCTGGTCTTAACCACCTCCTAAGGGAAAAGGATAGCATTTTTTGAATGTGACTAACAATGATAGCTATAAAATAAACAAATAGCAAAGAGCTGACTCTTTAGTGCTAAAAATTATAGAAATAAAAGTGCACGCTGATATCACAAATTCTACTTGACTGTATTAAAAGCACTAAAAAGTAGGCTTTTCAAATCTCATTCAATAGTTCAATAAACATTATACTCACTACATTATTCAGAACTTTATTATATAAAATAATAGGAAAAAACAAAGCCAGCTCAATTTAAGAAGGCCCATTTTCTCTATCTTTAGAGCATGATTAATAATCAGTTCCTCTGTTTAAACTCACATGTACTAGAATCATAGCAGAAGGTCCTTAATTTATGCATGATTCTTCATCTAATAAAAAATACTATTCATTAAATTTATTATAAATTATAAGTACAACTTTATAAGCACTTTTTCATCCATGCATCTTCTCTAAGTATTTAAATAAATGTGGTCACTATTTCTGATTATTCCTCAACAGAAGGACTCCTTGGAATCAAGGTCAATTCAACATTTATGATATGACGGTCTATTCTGGAGGTAAAAGTTTTCATAGACTTCTACTCACCCCTGGTAATACTGGTGATTTTAATGTATAATTGGAGCGCACATTCCCAGAAAAACAAAATACAACACTAAAATTCCAAAACAGTCAACAACATGTAGGATTCAATGTTACCACAGCTGGGAAAAGGAAAAGGGCCTAAACACAGAACTAGAACTGGCTGGCTCAAGACACATTGCTTCTGGGAGAAAACCAGGTAAAAATATATGTTAGTGATAAGAAATAAGAAAATAAGAAGAAATAGACAGCTAAAGAGAAACAAGATAGGCCAATTCTTGCATCCAAATCAGTTCATCCATGATCCTTTAAAGAAACTGCACTTTATTGCAGAAGAGGGCACCCTTGAGTAGGAACCCTGTATAAATATTCCAGAGAAATGGAAATAGGGAGGAGGAAAAGAGTAAAAGAATGAAGGGAGGAGGGAGGAGAGGGAGAAAAAGGAAAGGAAAATTAGCCCCATAGGAACCTACTGCAGGCAGCAAATATAAAATGCAAATCAAAAAAACATTTTAATAGACCATAGCAACTGGATATTTCATGGAGGTCACCAGCCCCTGCACTCTGTGCCCCAGATGAAGGGAGAGGCAGGAAGTGGAGAATCCAAGCCATTTTTGTACACTTAACCCTTTGAACTGTGCACCTAAGACAATGGACATATAAAGGAGATTGTGAGACTCTGTGCCCATTGACCAGGTGAAGGGAGAGCTGGCCAAGTACAGAACCCAAACCATTTTGGTGTGCCTGGCCCCTCTGAGCTGTGTGCTAAGTAATAGGACAATAAAGGGAGGTCACCAGACCTGGCACCCAGTATCCCAGGTGAAGGGGAAGCTAGTAAGTGCAGTTCCCAATGCCATTTCCACATGCTGGGCCCCCTGAGCTGTGTGCCAAGCAATGACACTGCAGGAAAGGCACCATAGGGAGTACACCGTATGAAGAGAAGAGGAAGCCAGCATACTCCAAGCTCTAACAAGCACCTCAGCTGAGACTAACAATTCCCAACAAACCTCAGAAGAGAGGCCCTTGCCTCCACAGTCAAAGGGAAAGAAACACACAGGTGGAAGAAGAGAGTTCCACCAGCAAACCCACTGGTGGAATGCCTCCCGAGAAGGCAAGAAAACACCAACCACTGCAACAGCCAAGAAGTAGCCACGAATTTAACCAACTAATCAGCTCAAACACAAGATAGAAAAATCCTGGACCTGGTACAAGCCTCTTAATAACATTGCCATTCAATACAAGAGACATAGTGGTCCAATACGTAGAGCAAGCCTGAAAGCAAATGACGAGGAGGAGAAATACAAATAAGCAATCCCTCCAAAAAACAATACAACACAAAAGGGAAGACAACCTTCAAAACCATAGACATAGAAGATGACATAGAAGAAATGCCTTATTTATAAGTCAAAAATTCAAACTCAGCAAGACAAAAGCATCAGAGTTAATAGAAGACATCAAACTTGGCATGACAAAAGCATTCAAAGAGTTAAGAGGAGAAAAAATATTTTTAAAATGTGTCAATAAGAGTAATATTAATTGATGAAGTGAAGAATGAGACTGAATCCTAAAGAAAGAAACAAAAAGAAATTCAGAATATAAAAAAAGGAACAGAGGAGCTCAAAAATGCAGGGGAAAGCTTTGATTGAAAACAAATTAGATGAAATAGAAGAACAAATCAGTTCTCTTGAAGACACCAAAATAATAAGGACCAACAAAGAAAGAAATACAAAAGGAAGAAGACAAGAAAAACGCAAAGATCTTTTAGACACCTTGAAGAAAGGAAATATTAGAATAATTGGAATCCCAAAAGGAGAAGACAGAGTCACTGGAACTGAAAATATATTTAAGGAAATAATGGAGATCTTCTCAAACCTGAAAAAGGAAATGCAAATAGATGTACAAGAAGCAAGAAGAACACCAAACTATCTTAATGAAAGGAAAACCACAGCAAGACACATAAAGCTTCCAAGAGTTCAAGATAAAGAAAGAATGATGAAACTGATTAGAGAAAGGAAACAGCATACAAAGGAAAGCCTATTAGGCTGACCTCAGATTTCTCTGAGGAAACACTTCAGGAAAGGAGAACCACTTATTTTAAAAACATCAAGACAAAAAATGCCAGTCAAGAATATTCTACCCTGCAAAGATCTCCCTCCTTTATGAAGGAACAATAAGAATCTTCTCAGACAAGCAATGTCTGCAGAAATTAATCACTACTAAACCACCATTCCAAGAGATATTATGAGAAGCCTTAAGATCAAAACCAAAAGAAGAATAAACAGGAAGAATAAAACAAGGAAGTAAATAAGAATTTCAAAATGACCATCAAAATGGCAATTTCAGACTAGTATCAATAATCACTCAACTTTAAGAGTCTAAACTTATCAATTAAAAGACAGAGTAACCAACTAAATCAAAAAACAAAATCCAACATTCTGTTGCCTCTAGGAAACACAAATGAACTCTAAAGATAAGCACAGACAAAAACTAAAGGATTTGAAAACAATTCTGCAAGCATATGGCCTCCAAAAGAAGGAGGGGTAGTCATTCCTATAACAGATAAAACAGATTTCAAACTAAAAAAAAGTGACAAAGGACAAGGAAGGAAATTGCTTTTTTTTTTTTTGAGACTAGGTCTCGCTATTTTTGCTTGTGGAACCACAGGCTCACATTACCCAGGGTACCACAGATTCAAGCAATTCCCAGCCTCAGCTTCCCAGGTAGCTGGGATTACAAGCATGTACCACCATGCCCAGCTATATATTTTTGGAACTAGGTCTTGCTATGTGCCCCTGGTGGGACATGAACCATGATTCCTGGCCCCAGCTGCAGCTTCCTAGGCTGTCACTTTCAGGCTTGTACCACCATGCCCTGCCCTAAGGACACTCCTTAATGATAAAGGGAATAATATACCAGAAAAACATAGCAATTATTAAATGAGGGAGTACCAAAATTCATCAAACAATACTAGCAACACTGAAAGCAGTCATTTGTGAAAATACATATGTGGTAGGTGACATCAATACTCCACTCTCACTAAAGTCAACAAGACAGTAACTACACAAGGACAAAAAAGCTTGAAAGGATGATCTAGACCACATGGACCTAACCTATCTATAGGACACTACACCAGTAAGGAAAAGAAAATACACTTTTTTTTCCAAACACACATGGGTCATTCTTCAAAAAAACTGGCCATATATTAAGCCATAAGACAAACATTAACAAATACAGAAAGATTAAAATAACATCAACTTTTGTCTCTGATCATCAAGGCATCAAACAAAAAATCAACAATGTAAAGAAAGCAAGGAAATCACCTACTACATGGAGACTGAACAACATGCTACTTAGAGACCACTGGATAAATGAGGAAATCAAAGAAGAAATTAAAATATACATTGATTTTTTTATTGTTTTACATGTTTTTTTAAATTCATTTTATTGATTTGTCACAATTATGCATTAATTGATCCCTCCTCCTCCCTCCAAATCCCCCCTCTGTATCCCCCCTCCAGTCACTCCATCTCCCATTTTTCTGCAATTTGTTGGTTGGTTA
>PVHY01000564.1:114092-217355 GCA_004024945.1 Uropsilus gracilis
CATTTGTTAACTATCCTGATCTTTTGTGCTCTTCACCTCCCCCACCTTCTTCCCCCTCCTCCTCTCTCGCTCCATGGTTCAGTCCCATTGGTTGTGTTCATTTTTTCTTATTTGTTTGTTTTTCCCTATATCCCTCATATAAGTGAGACCATCCTGTACTTCTCTTTTTCTTTTTGACTTATTTCTGCCAATATGAGTCTTTCTAGTTCCATCCAGGTTGCTGCAAATGACATGTGTTTGTCCTCCTTGATGAATGCGTAGTATTCCATCATGTATACGTACATTTTTTTTTAGCCAATCATTTGTTTGGGGGCATTTGGTTTGTTTCCAATTCTTTGCAACAGTAAATAGGACTGCAATGAACATGCGCATATATGTGTCCTTTTGAATTAAAGTCTTCATATCCTCTGGGTAGATTCCTAGTAGTGGGATTGCTGGGTCGAATGGTAAGCCCACTTTCAATTGTTTGAGGGTCCTCCGCACAGTCTCCCACAGTGGCTGGACCAGTTTGCACTCCCAACAGCAGTGTATGAAAGTTCCTTTTTCTCCACATCTGTGCCAACATTTGCTGTTGTCTGTTTTATTTATGTGGGCCATTCTTACTGGTGTAAGATGGTATCTCAGTGTGGTTTGAATTTGCATTTCCCTGATTTAGTGATGTGGAGCATTTTTTCATATGCCTGTTAGCCATCTGTATCTCCTCTTTGGTGAAGTGTTTTAGTTCTTCTCCCCATTTTTTGATTGGGTTTTTTGCTTTGTTTTTGTTGAGCTGTAGGAGTTCTTTGTGGATCTTTGTTATCAGATCCTTGTCACTTGTCTGGAGGGCAAAAATTTTCTCCCAGTCAGTTGGGTTTCTTTTTGTTTTGTTTATTGTCTCTTTTGCTGAACAGAAACTTTTTAGTTTGATATAGTCCCAGCTGTTTATGTTTTCCTTCATTTTTTTTTTGCCAGCCGTAGTTGTTTCCCCAAAACAATTTCTGAGGGGAAATTCATGAAGGGCTTTGCCCAGGTTTTCTTCCATGTATTTTATGGTTGCAGGTCTCACTTCCAGGTCCTTTATACATTTTGAGTTAATTTTTGTACAGGGTGTGAGGGTGTTATCCTGGTCCATTTTTTTTACAAGTTTTGACCCAGTTTTCCCAGCAACATTTACTGAAGAAGCTATCCTTGTTCCAGGGTATGTTTTTTGCCCCTTTGTAAAAGATTAATTGACTGTATATGTGTGTGGTTTTATTTCTGGATATTCTGGTCTGTTTTGTACCCGTACCATGCTGTTTTAAGTATTATGGCTTTGTAGTACAATTTGAAGTCTGGAATAGTAATACCTCCATTCTCTCTTCTGTTTGTTAATAGGGTTTTGGCTATTCGGTGTCTTTTGTTGTTCCATATGAATTTCAGTAATTTTTGTTCTATCTCTTTAAAATATGTCATTGGGATCTTTATTGGAATTGCATTGAATCTGTAGATGGCCTTTGGTAGTATAGCCATTTTGATAATGTTGATTTTTCCGATCCATGAACAGGGAATGTCTTTCCATTTTTTTACATCATCTTCTATTTCTTTTAAGAATGTTTTATAGTTTTCTTTGTATAGGTCTTTTACGTCTTTTGTTAGGTTAATTCCGAAGTATTTGATTTTCTTTAGTGCAATGGTAAATGGGGTGTTTTTTCTAATTTCTTCTTGTTCTGATTGATTCTTTGCATATATGAATGCTGTTGATGTTTGTGTGTTGATTTTGTATCCAGCTACCTTATCAAATCAGTTTATTATTTCAATCAGTTTTTCTGTTGATTTTTCTGGGTTCTCTACATAGAGAATCATATCATCCACGTATAATGATAACTTTATTTCTTCGCCCCCTATTCGGATTCTTTTTATGTCTTTCTCTTGTCTTATTGCCCTAGCTAGGACTTCCAGAACTATGCTGAAAAGGAGTGGAGAGAGTGGGCATCCTTGCCTGGTTCCGGACCTTAATTGGAATGGTTTCAGTTTTTCCCCATTGAGGATGATATTTGCTGTGGGTCTGTCGTATAAAATATACATTGATATTACTGACAAAGATGACACAATATTCCAGAATATATGGGACTCAGCAAAAATAGTGTTAAGAGGACATTACATAGCAATACAGCCCATATCAAAAAAGCAAGAAATAACCCAAAGAAATAATCTCATATGTAAACTTGAGAAACTAGAAAAAGAGCAACAAAAAAATTCAAACCCAAGAGAAGACAGGAAATATTAAGATTAAAACAAAAATAAGTGAAATAGAAACTAAAAAGATGATCCAGAAGAGCAACAAAACCAAAAGCTGGTTCTTAGAAAAAAATAAATAAAATTGAAAAGCCTCTAGCAAGGCTCGCAAATGTAAGGAGGGAGAAAATGCAAATAAACAGGTTCATAAACAAAAGAGGAAGAATTACAACTGACACAGCAGAAATACAAAGGATAATCAGCAACTACTATAAACATGTATATGCAAACAAATACAACTACCTGGTAAGATGGGCAAATTCTTAGAACTATATAGACACTTGAAGATGAACGAAGAGGAAATAGAGGACTTAAATAAACCAAGTGAAATTGACCAAGTCAACAAAACTCTTCCTAAAAACAAGAGTCCAGATGGCTTTTTGTGAAACCAGATGGTCTCACAAATAAACTCCAACAAACATTCAAAGATGAAATGACACCGGTAATACTAAAACTCTTCCCAAAAATTGAGAAAGAGGGAAAACTGCTGACTACATTCTATGAAGCAAACATAACACTAACTCCAAAACTAAACAATGATAATACAAAAAAAGAAAACCACAGACCAATCTCCTTAATGAACACAGATGCAAAAATTCTAAATAAAATCTTGGCAAACCAAATCCAACAAGCCCCCCCCCCAAAAACCCAACAAACAAACAAAAAAAAACAAAGAAGGGTGGGGTTGGATGGTATTATATATCATGATCAAGTGGGACTTATCCCAGAGGCACAGAAATGGATTAGCATCTGAAAATCTATCGACATAATCTATCACATCAACAAGGAGAAAACCAGAATCAAATGGTGAAATCAACAGACTGAGATTAAAAAGCATTTGATAAAGTTCAGTATCCATTCATGGTGAAAGTCCTTGAAAAAACTGGGATAAAAGGAACATATCGCAACATAATAAGAGCTATATATGACAAACCCACAGCAAACATCATCCATAACTGGGGAAAAAATGAAATCATGTCCACTAAGATCGAGAACAAGAAAAGGATGCCTACTCTTACTGCTACTTTTTAATTAGTACTGGGATTTCTAGCCAGGTCAAGAAAGCAAGGGAAAGACATTTTGGAATACAAATATAAAAAGAAGAAATGAAACTATCATTATGTGTAGATGATATGATATTTTATGTAGAAATATTCTCCCCAAAAATCCACAGAAAAAGCAATTGAAACAATAAACCAGTATAGTGAGCTAGCCAGTTACAAAATGAACATGCAAAAATCAGTACCCTTCCTATATGCAAAAAGTCAGTCAAAGGAAGAAGAAATTAAAAAAAAACAACTCCATATGCCATCACATAAATGAAAATAAAATGCCTGGTAATAAACCTAACAAAAGACATGAAAGACCTATACAAAGAAAACTATAAAACACTGTTGAAAGAAATAGAAGACATAAAAAATGGAAAGATAGGCCCTGCTCATTAACTGGAAGAATTAACATCATCAAAATGGCCATCCTCCCAAAAGAAATCTATAGATTCAATGCAATTTCAATAAAAATTTCAATGATATTCTTTAAAGAGAACAAAAATTATAGAAATTCATATAAAATAATAAAAGACCTTGAATAGCCAAAGCCCTCCTGATCAAAAGAAGAGAGAATAGAGGATTTGCACACCCAGATTCCAAATTATATTACAAAGCCATAACAATTAAAACAGCATGGTACTGGAACAAAACAGACACACAAACCAATGGAACAGAACTGAGTGGCCAGAAATAAAGACACACCTATATTGTCAACTAACTATAAAAAAGGGACAATAAGCATACATTGAAACAAGGATATTCTCTTCAAAAATTAGTGTGGGGAAAACTGGACTGCTGCTTCAAAAGAGTAAATGTAGATTACTTCCTTACACCATACACAAGACCCAACTCAAAACAGATAAAAGACCTGGATGTATGACCCAAAACCATAAAATATACAGAAGAAAACATAGGCAAAATACTCCATGGCCTACTCCACAAAGATATTTTTTTTTATGACACATGAATACATGTAAAAAAAAAAAAAAAGGAAAAGATAAACAGCTATAACTACGTCAAAGTAAAAAATCTCTGTACAGCAAAAGAGACAATAACCAAAATACAAGGACACCCAGCTGAATGGGAAAAAATTTTTGCACTCTATTTAACTGACAAGGTTCTAATATCTAAGACTCAAAAAGAACTCATACAAATTAAGAAGAAAAAAAAACACAAAAATGAAAAAAGTACAATAAAAAATGGAAGAAGAGCTTAGAAGATACTTCTCAAAGAAGAATAATAAAAGTCCAACAGGCATATGAAAAATGCTCAACATCACTTATAATCAAGGAAAAGGAAATGCAAATCAAAACCATAATGAGATACTACCTTACACTGGTAAGAATGGCCTGTATCAAAAAAAGAAAAAAAAAGGTGGGGTGAGGGGGTGCAACAAGTGCTGGTGTAGATATGAATTGCACTGCTGGTCAGAATGTAAACTGGTTCAGCCACTATGAAAAGCTGTGTGGAGGACCCTCAAACTACTGAAAATGGAACTACCATTTGAGCTAGCAATTCCACTACAGGGAATCAACCCAAAGGATGCCAAAACACTCTATTAACAATAGCCAGCATTTGGAAAAAATCCAAATGTCCCCAAACTGACAAATGAATGAAAACCTCATGGTATATTTATACAATAGAATATTATTCAGCAATCAAAAAAGAAATTTGGTGCATTTATGATAACATGGATGAACCTACAAGGAATCATGCTAGCAGAAATAAGTCAGAAACAAAAAGAAAACACCAGATGGGTTCACCTATAGGGAAAACAAACAAAAGGTCAAGAAAAAGTCAAAACTAACAAACTGACAGCAGAACTAAAGCATACAGCAAAAGAGGGGGAAGGAGCAAGAGGGAAATCAGGGGAGGGATAAGCACAAAAGATCAAAATGATGGTTCATAGATGATATGGTGGTGGGAGAAGCCTGGGAATACAACAATGCAATGCAATAGACATATATTTCTATTGCATTGCATCATTATATATACACATAACAATCATATATATATATACATCTCCATGATGTGATACAATATATATGCCTAATTATCTATCTATCTATCTATCTATCTATCTATCTATCTATCTATCTATCTATCTATCTATCTATCTATCTATCTATCTATCTATCTATCTATCTATCTATCTATCTATCTATCTATCTATCTATCTATCTAATATATAAGAGACATTAAAATTCCAAGCAGTCAGGCCTGGGTATGCTGGAAAAATTCAGGATTTTTCTTTAAAAGGATAAGATATTCAGAGTATAAATATTTTTTAATGCATTAAACTTGGGGTACCTAATTTTGGTAATATCAGTGAACAAATAACTACTTTATAAGTATGCTATCAAAATTATTATTTCCTTTGCATTTGTTTAAAATTATCAGCAAAAAGAACCAAGAAAAAGCAAATAGACTAGTAACTCTCTTTTTCATTGCCTAAGATTTATTTAAATTTATTTAAATAATAAATGTTTGGGTCTTTTTTCCTAAATGAAATCTGTATTTTTCAAATTGCAATAGGCAGTTCCTAAATTTTCTATAGAAATCTGAATTATACCTGTATTTTCAAATTGGTCAAAAACTTAGGGTTACTAATTCTTTGTAACTGAGAAAAGGAGGAACATAGAACCTTCAGAGTGTTTTACATTTTTCCACTGCTTTCATTACAAGTGGAACATCTATTTTAGCACCACGCTCTAACCAACTGAGCTAACCGGCCACCTACATTGGAACATCTATTTTAAAATAGCAGAGTCATTACAACTTGCGGCACTATTTAGTTAACAGCACAGTTAAATTTTATTTTTCATAATATTCTCAGCATGCAATTTATTTAGCCAATTTGAAATCATATTTGTAAGTTACCTTAAAAAAAGATAAAAATTTCAAGAGATGAAAACTCTCCTCCCACTCCCAAATCAATCACAAAGCACAAGATTCACATAGAAAAATAACAAAAGAACATTATAGAATTAGATATTCAAAGAACAAAAGTGGAAATGCAAGGGAAAATATTTTACAAGTGAAGAAAAAATTTGGAAGCTCCCAAGGAAAACTGAGTTGAATGAAAAGAAAAAAGAATAAAAAGAATCACTGAATAAAATTAGGAAAACACTGGAGAAAGATCTGAAATAGAAGGCAAGCAAAGGAAAACTATGTCTGTGTTTGTGTGTACACATATGATTGGACTCTCTAAAGAAGAAAACAAGACAGTGGAACAATGGTTTTATTTAGTACCATAATCCAAGAAAATTATTCCTAAATATAAAAAGACAGCTCAAATAATGAGAAAGCTGGGGAAAATTAACCAGAAATAGCAAATTTGAGAATTAACATAGTAAATTAGGGATAATGGAAAACTGGTAATGCCTGAAGTGGAAAAAAAAATCAAATTATTTATAAAGGTAAGAGAATAAGGGTGTTCCACAGATATTAAAAACAGTGTAATATTTTCAAGAAAGTCAAGGGGAAAAAAACTGCACAGCAAGTCTTACATGTCCAGTAAAACTGTCTTCAAGTGAAAGACTATAGAAAAAATGCTTGAACTGTGCAAGATCTCAGGTAACATTGTACATAGGAGCCTTGCCTGAGGTACATACCAATGGAAGCGTGGCATACAGACAGATGATAAGTGTGAAAATATCAGGTAAATATTTAAGTTTAGAACTGATTCTAAAAGGAGGTATCAGTACGAGTGGAAGAAAAGAATGCAAATGTAGTATGCTTTAGTATAGTAATAAGAATATAGCAGAAATGGGAGGAAAAGAAAAGGGAAGGACAATAGGAGCACTGGTTATAATCAAAGGGTTGTATGAGCAAAGGATTTAACTATGAAGGTTGAATAGAAATAGAAGAGATTAAAAACACTATACAACACATAAATACAAAAGTAGCCACTAAAACAAAAACAAAATTTCTTAATAAAAAATAGTTCTTAAGAAATAATTCTCCATAGTTTTCCGTACCTTACATTGGCCATCAGCCTGACAGCCTCAAACCAACTTCAAAGACATTTCGTAAGCAAAGTCTTGGAAGATAAAGTTTCCTCTAGGCTAGAGGGCAGTTTTATTATTTAACTAAGACAATGAAGATAACATCTTTCTTTTGGGCTAGATTTGGGCAGATTTTCTAGTAAGTTCTTAAAGAAACTTAACCTTGGAGTTTGCTATGTGGTTATGCAGCATCACCCCAAGAGATACCAGAGTCAGAGGAACCTACACTAGCATGATGCATGTGCTACCTTTTGTGCTATCAGTGATAAAGTGCTTTGTCTCTGACCCAGGAATCATATGACCTCTTCCAATATCTATTAAAAGTATGGCAGACACACAAATAGGCTAAAATTTCAGGTCCCTACAAAGAAGACAGCCAAATAGAAAAAGCAGCATGATAAATATAATGATACATGCAATAATAATTGAGGAATTTCTAGGATTAAGTACAAATTTTTAAAAAAACTAGGAAAGCACAAAAATTATATACAATATGCTATTTTTTTGAGAAATAATTAGGACTACAGATATGTATGTTTAATTTTATATAAAGAAGCAGAAAACGAATAAGCTATAATTGGCTACTTAGAGGGTGGAGAGGAACAAGTTGGAAGAAATGAGAAAAACACCTCTCTGAGAACACTATTTTGCATAATTTTTACTACTAGAAGCAAATTCACATTATAAAGGGTCTAACATATAATGAAGTCCACAAGAATGGGGACAATGGCACCTAAAAATTGAATGCAAATGGAAACAAATAAATACAACTACACTTCAAATGAATCTCACTATACATAAGGGGACAAAAACTACAAGCAAATCTTAAACTTTCCATACTTTATTTTTCACAAGGCATGGATGCAGTAATATCTAGAACAACCTGTGTATTTTATGAGTAAACAAATGAATAAATGTCTTGATGCTCTTAAGAGACAGAATTCTCACTCTGCGTGAATGGAATATAAATATGAAACAGGAAAGGCAAGGCAGGCAGGATCTGTGGTTTGGACTGAAATTCATGGTATTAATATCACTCACAATTTCTTAAAATTATCTACTGACTATGAAACAAAGTAATAACAGGTCCCAGGGGTAATAAAATACCAGGGACAATAAGCACATCACCTGTCCAGATATTGATTTCTAAATACCATACATATTTAAAATGAAACAGGATAACCTGAAGAAGTGACTCATTCCAGAAGTAGGACAGAAGATATAAGATGACCTGGAACATCTTGTGCCAAAATACAAGGAATTACTTACACAACAACAACAAAAAAGACAGGTTATGTAAAATGGATCCCAGATTCATCTTGGACAGCTACTTCCTAGACAAATCTGGGACAATTTGAGAAATAAAATAAAAATAGGTAATAACAAACTTAAAGAGGTCTTACAATAAGTTGGTAAATAAAAGCAGTGAGTTCTTATAACAGAATGCTGGCCACTAAATATGATGCAGTCAAGAAATCACTTTGCAATCATCAGTCAACACTCAACAATAGATGGTGAAGCACTAAACTTTAAAGGCTCTGTCTAACACTTCAAACAGATGTAGGCTTTGTGGGCAGTGACTGGGGTTTAAACAAATAAATGAAGTGGTATTTGGGCAGTATATTATAAGGAATTTAGGCTAAACAGTACCCAAGAAAAAGTAACACCATAGGAAGGAAGGGGTGAGAGAACAAAGACTGATCAAGGACTTGAGAGATTAAATAACTGACATCAACCCATGAAGTTTGCTGAGGAACACGGCACACCTATCCAGCTCTCTTCTCTATGCGCCTACACTTGTATTCTTCTTTCTAGGGTTACAGTTTATGGTGTACCAAGAGGATTCATAGACAGTACTAGGAGAGAGCAACCCCATATGTGTCTTTGGGACACATATAACACAATGCTTGTGTCATTTTTCTGATCATATTTATATTGATACTGGCTTTTAACTTCTCTTGGAAAAATGCTAATTATCTACGATAATACAAATAAATTTGAGGATGATTAAAATGACCAAAGAAGGCTAAAGTAAGTACTATCTTCAAATTTAGGAAATGTTCTTCTCATTTTAATCTTACACTACATTATTTAAAAAATACCATTAATTTAAAAATATCAATCTACTAGGAGTCATACTGCTAATTGTAATTGGCCAAACAACCAATTCAAAGAGGAGCCACATGTGCTTGAAGGAGAGAGTTGGAAGACTCTGCTCAACTGGAAAGTGGAAAGAATAAATGGAAGTTCACATGCTAGACAAATAGGTTTCACTGATGCTCAACCAATAAATTGCTGATTTTATTTCTTTTTTAGACAACTATAAAGACTACCACTGACTTAACTGAATATTTTGAGTGTACAAGGCAAAATGTATGTATATATGCAATATTACATGTTCATATTACTGTTAGTAATTCACTGTCAAACCACAGAATCTTTTGAACAATTTTAATAAATTCACTAGGATCATCTACATGTTACTATCTAATGTGCTAATCCTGGGTCTCTCATCCCTAAAATACAATATTATTTATTAAATAAAACACTTCATAATTCTTCTAGATATAAAATGCATTATCTGGGGAGATGATACATACATAAATAAAATTAATTGTCTTTGAAATATATTTGATGTGTTTAAAACAGATAAAAATGAAATATAACAGAATCAAGAATAGAAGAGAATAACTATACCTAACTTTATTAAACTTTATCAAAGGCTTTTAAGTATTTTTTCTGCCCCCCCTCTGCTTTTAAATATTTTAATTAGGATAATTTCCTTTATTTGAAATACTGATAAACAATTTTTTTAATTTACATAATAACTGAAAGTGGAGCTTTCTAGTTAAAGTGGACACAGGAGCTTGGAATACCCCTGCTTTGGGAGCCCTTTGGCAGTGGCAGGCAGTTAGAAAGAAAACCAAACCACTCCTGCCGAGATACTGAATATGAATTTATGAAATGGTTATGGGAAATGAAATTTATTAAGTACAAAAATTCTGAAATTTAAACTAATGAAAGCAACCCATTATATACATAAACCAAGTAAATATAAAATATAAAGTATTTTAAACAAAAAATAATTTACAGAACAGTATAGAAGACAGCTCATTTTGGCACTGGGTAGTTGTTCTTCCTTGAATAAGTATCACACTGGAAAGTTTAAACGTTAATTAAAAATGAACACTTTTAATTCAATGTCCTATATCCTAGATATCTGTGTCACCATGAAATCATAAATAGATATTCAGAAAATAATTTTTAACAATGAAACTAATACTGTTGTTTACCTACAAACTGGACAAATAAATAATTCAAATATCAATGTAAGTTATGATATTCCACTTTTTTATAATGAATTTTTAATTTTAGGGACATAGTTTGGAAGCCTAGCTTTCCTCACCATCATTTAGTTATTGAAAGGAAAACCAAAAATCCCTTCCAACTATCCCTTAAAACATTGAGGTAGATCAGGCTGCCTCTTGAAACTATTGGCTTTTATGGGACCAGAACAAAAGCACATTAATACTTAACAAAGCTACAATATGATATACGAATGAAGTCTTGCATTTAAAAAGTACTTAGATTGTATTTACAAAAGAATCTCTCTACTATTAATTATTCAACATTTGGATTTGACCAGAAACCAGACCATGACTTTACAATGCTCTGTTTAAATGAACTACTTAACATTGTAATGAACACTCAATGTGGAAAGCTCAGTGAATTTTGGACCTATTAAAAAAACTACATTTTTTCCAATTTTTTTGATCAATGGACAGATTTTGATGTTGTCGATTTGAATTTCACTTGTTTCAAACTAAATATTTTGCATCTCACAATTATTTTATATTCTAAACCTGAATGTAGCTTAACCCAATGAATTATTCATAAAGCAAAGACATGAGGAAAAACAAAGCTGTGCACTTCTTTCAAAGCTGTTAAATTGCTAAAACATACCATATTTATGCATGCAATATTTGATTGTGTTTTTCGTAAACCACAAGCTTGTTTTTGTCTGATCAAGATATGCCAAAAATTCTACACCAAACAATTTTTGTTTATAATTAAAGCAAGCATCAATCCAAGGATTGTCATCCATTTTATTTCATCTCTACATCAAAAAAAAAAAAAAGTAATTTAAAAAAATTTTATTCCCTTGAAATAATAAGATAAATGAAAATGTAAGTGCCTCCACATAATAACAGTAAGCTGACCCTTTGGGAAATGGTTGACTTTCTCAATACAAGGTATTCAAAGCTCAATCAAAAGTGTTCATTTAGAATGCAGATATCAAAGATGATGCAAATGTTCAAGAGAAAATTAGAACTTACCAGATGTTCTAATCCAGCTTTGATGTTTCCAGATTCCCTAAAATAAAGAATAAAAAAGTTTTAAACAGTTGCTAAACCCTACCTGCTATAATTTATGTTTACTTCAAAAGTGGTTTTCATAGACCCTTATAATTTTTCCTTTCTTTTCATATTTATTCATAGTAACCATTATAAGGCCAAACAATTTCATAAAAAGGAAACAGATACTTTATTTCTATTTATTGTCACTAACAGTGAAGAAAAGAAGCCATGTATATCTGTTTTAGTATTTATACAATATGCTTATTTCTAAGGTTTTTCATTAGTTTGTCTCTTCCAATATTTATTATGAAAATATTTAAACATACAGATTCTATCACCCCCTAAAATCTATAGTTGACATTTTACCACTTTTACTTTATCATAAATTCATCACCAACTGAAATTTTATAAAGAATAAACATACAAAGAACATGCTGAACATGCTGATGGGTACATAACCATCTAAATCTTATTTTTTTCTGGCATCTTCTTAACAGTATGCATACTACAAATCAAAGCCAAAGACTCACTTAATATTAACAAAAAACTATTAAAAATATCTGCAAAGAAACTGTGGATGGAATTAAAAATGCAAGTATCTGTGCAAGTGGCAAAGTTGATTAAATATACATTTGGCAAAATATGATAAATAATTGTATGTTTTACCTGATCTCAGTTCATATTAATTATTAGTGACAAATGGACTTTGACTTTTCTGTGTCCCAAGTAGTATTTCTGTTCTACCATGAATACCAAGTCTATTTTTTAACATAAAATTACCCTTTTACTGTATGCATTTATGAAACAGCTTATAACAACAGCAATATTGCATTCATATTATTTATATTGTTCCCAAACCTCTATCTCTGAAGGGGTCCCAAATTTATTTTTAATTTCTAGCTCCTATTGTTTCAATGTCAAAAATATATTTATCACTCTATCCTTTGTGTTACGTTACAATTCCACATTCCTTATCTTTTTCTTTCAGATCTGCCACTTGAAAACTATACTCGGGCTTCCAATCTTTGCTCTCACTGCTTGATCTGAAAAATTGGAGACAAATCCCAACATTTACTGATTATCTCTCATCTTTTAACCATGCTCTTCTCAACTCCCTGTTTCTGGCAATACTTGTAGTCAACATCTAAAACTTTAAGGATTTCTGAAATTCACCTTTGGCTGCAGTCCTGAAACAAATGATAGCAGTATATAAAAACAAGGAATCTGAAAAGCCTAACAGTTGTGTGTGTATTACTTTTAACTTTATTATTATGAAATTAATGCATTTATTGGTGCTGGAAGTTAAATGAATCTTTACATTTTCACAACTATCAGTCATTTCAACTTTAAAACCAAGAGAGTAATGCATCTGACTGTACAGTAAGTATGCATCATTGACTCCCAGTTCTCAACCACTGATATTATTAGTTCTTTGTCCTTCTACAGACAAATTCTACATGTGTCAAGCTGGGTGTGGTGGTGCATTCCTGTAATCCAAGCGCTGGGAGGCAAGAGGCCAGGGGTCGCTTGAGTTTGCAGGTTTGATACTACCCCGGGCAACACAGCGAGACCTAGTCTCAAAAAAGCAGCCGGGTGTGGTGGTGGGTGCCTGTAAATCCCAGCTACTTGGGAGGAAAAGGCTGGGGATTGCTTGGGTCCGCAGGATCGGGACTACCCCTGGAAACATTGCTAGACCTTGTCTCAAAAAAAAAAAAAAAAAAAAAATCTAGGTGTGTATGAATAGGTGTATGTTTCTAGGCATGTGTATGTATATCCTTTCTAGGTTTTTTTTTTTTAACCTGAAAAAAAAAGCATACTATACATATTGTTTTCTACCTTCACTTAGCAATCTTTTAAATATTTTTCAGATAGATTGCACATATTATATATATATAATATATATATATAATTTTACATCGTTATGTCTACCTTGAGGTTTTACCACCACCTTGTCACCAGTGAACCATCATCTTAATCTCTTGTGCCCATTCCTCCCCCGATTTTACCCTCCTTCCCTTCTTGCTCCATGCTTCAGTTCTGTTGACAATTTAAAATTTTCCTTGTCCTTTTGTTTGTTAGTTTCTCTATATCCTGCATATGGGTGAGATTACCCAACATTTATCTTTCTGGCTTTTCACTTGACAATCTATCTTGGAGTTTGTGCTACATAATATATATATACCTCACTTTCCTCCAGGGTTCCAATGTCATATGATGACTCTTATTAGAAAATACTACTGCATATTAAAAAAAGCAAAAATGCTTAGATCAAAGTACAAGTCCAATATGTATTATTTGAAACCACTAGGGCTGGACATGCTTTGTCAATATTTTGAGTGTACGGCACACTTATATTAAACAAACGGACAGAAAGGCTTGAGGTCACAGCTCATCTTCATATGCAATAATTCTGAAAGAAACATAGGAATGTTCACATAAAGTGGGAAAACAAAGACCATAAATAGCTTCATTCTAGGACAAGATTTTTACCATCAACAAACTTTGCCACAAAATTTTAGTAAAATAATTCAGTATTCTAAGGTTTTGCAGTTTTGAATTAGTGATAAGAAACTGAGGATGGAGGGAGGGAGGGCGGAGGTGGGCGGGCAGGCAGGCAGGCAGGCAAGGAAGGGTACTGCTTCACTGTTTTCAGGTGATTCTTTTAAATTCTGTGACATTTAGGAAATAGACATTTTGAATGATACACCTGAAAGAAAAGGAAGCATGCTCTGTCCTCAATACCAAGAAGGAAAAAATATGATCAACCACAGGGTCCTGGGTATTCAATAGCCTTGTCATTTAGATTTAACCATTTCTATAAACAATTACAGCCTTTTTTTCCAGGCCAGGACTTTTCCTTGCCCCGACTACTGCAAAGCCTCACTGTGTCTCAAGAGTTGCTGCCTTGCCCAAAATCAATTTTTCCTCTATAATATGATAGGTTCTTTCTAAAATATAAACTTGGTTATGTCAATTCCCTTCTTAAACTCCAAATATGCTACTATATGCCAATTTACCAAACTCCTACATTATCTTGCCAAAGCTATATACAACCACAGGAAAGTGAAAGCAACAGCTGGATAAACAACCAGTTTGGCTGCACTCATAAGTAAAATATTTGTTCTCTATTTGAAAGTAATTTTTCCCATCCTCCTCAAATCCTCTCCACCAAGCTAAAAAAAAAAAAAAAAAGAGGGGACTCAACTTCAACCCCACCTCCACTGAAGAAACTTCCTCGCTTCCCTATAAACCAATAAACGCTTGTCGTGTAGTCTCATCAGTTTGCCATACTTTATTTTAAAATACCTATGTACCTACCTACCAACAACACTAAAATAAAGATACAATTGCATCATTTTAATTTTTTATATCTCAGCTCCTGATACTGTAGTTCAATCATAGCATGAATTCAATCAACAAGGGTCAAACATCTCATGAAGACAAGTTTGGATGATGTCAGTAGTAATCCACTCAGGTCCTACCAAGACCACACAAAGAACAAAGTAACTGCAACAGTGAGTAGTTGATTGGGATGGTAGTATTAGAAGCAGTATCCATGTGTGGTTTTGTTTTGCTTTGTTTTTGAAGGAATAAGAGAACACAATGGAAAGGTGCTGAAAGCCAGAGCAGAATACCAGGGGTTTTGTAGTCTTAAAACTGGAGGAGCACCAGATAGAGAGTTTCATCCCTTTCCTTAAAATTACTGCCCAAGGCAGCTGACTGTTTCAAGAAATGAGAGAAATCCACAAAGAAAATTTGAGATCTCTAAGGTGTGGAAGTATAGGAAGAGAAAAACAAATGGAGCAATGTCATCCAGAAAAAGGGAATCAACAGAGCAAGAGTATGTTAGCATAACAGCATCTTAAAAAAATTTTTTCAAAATTTGAAAAAGAATATGAGATGAGGTTATTAAAAATATAGCAGCTTGGAATAAAGAACTCAGAAGATAGATCCCCAAGAAGGTAACTTTTTGAAGACCAACAATGAACTACTGAGCTGGAATGTTTGGTTGAAGAACTGTCCCAGAATACATAGGAAAGGAGTGAAAAAAACAGAACAAATGACATAAAACAAGAGTAGAAGTGTAAATATCTAGAAAGTGGGAATCCTTGAAGGAGAGCACTGACATTATTTAAAAGAAGTTTTAAATAAACATTATTTAAAAGAAGTTTTGAGGAATACCATAAAAAACAAATTCAGGAAAAAGTAACAAGTTTAAGCAAGTAAAGATTGGCATAGACTCTAGGAATTACTGTAATCTAAGCAAACAATAATGATAAAGAGAGTATACCAAAAAGATATGAAATTAAAATGCCAAAGAAGATCTCACATTGGATATGAAAATTCAGCAATGTCATTTATAAAAGACATAAAAATGAAATTAAAAATGAACAAAAAAATATGATCAGGCAAACATGAAACAAAAGAAAGCTTGAGTAGCAATTTTAATGATGAAATACATTTAAATCATGACACGTGTGTATACACACACATATATGCATGTATACAAACACATACACGAGTGTATGCACATGCATATGCATGTGCACACACTTGAGCATACACATGAAGGACATTTTATTCTACTGAAAGATATAATAAATCAAGACATTTTCATTTTTATCCAGAACACTCTGAGGATCTAATCGTTTACCTATGGTATGAAGATTATGCAACAACTGCATTACTGATGTAACACAGGGTTGCTGTGCAAAAAATAAGCAAAATACTGTACACAAAGATACAGTCTAAACTGCAACATGCTATAGAAACTGGTTATTATGACATATCTATTATTAAGACAGAAGTCTTAAAAGTGGTTCCAAAAATCTTTAAAAATTTTAGAAATAGACTTTAAAAATTCTATTTAAAAAATCCAAGACATTGATAGAGAAATTGTGCAACAAATAGTATAAAGACTGTCCTCTTTAGTGGTCTGTCTCTTGGGTTGTCCCTGTCATGACTTCATCAATATTTGTGCAACTCCTTTTGCCCTGTGCTGAAAGCAGACTTAATTCAATTATAGGTCTCAAAACTGATAAAATGGTCCTGAAGTGGAAAATGGGAAGAGATTATTGGCAAATGAATAAAGATTTGTATCGAACTAACACACAGGAGTACAGCAGGTCTTTTTTTAATCATTCCCTGTCTTAAATCTTCTGGGAACCATGAGTTTCCCTTCCCCTCATGCAGCACATCGATTTCTGAATTAGACTGCAATATTAAATAATTAATATACTTGCCATGATTGATGTTTTGCATTAGTTGAATATTAGGTTATCAATCAAAATCCACTTGGTTTAATGTAATAATATTGAAAAAGTGTCATGGACTGTTCATCCAATTTGTAGTTGAGGCAGCACAGATAGTAATGTTGGCACAACACAGGCTCTAGAGCAGGAAATGTAGTGGCTCCTGTATGGAGCAGACATTCTGAAAATACTTGGGACAAGGCTGAGGTTATCCTATATAACCACACAACATCTGTCAATTTCAGTGCTAGGTCTCCTTCCAGCAGGCAGATGTTAGGTATAAAGACACCAACTTACCTTTGTGGCAAACAGATTCTACTATTTTGCCAAAGGAAGCATGTTTTAAATCCAGAAACTGTTGTTGTCACCAAATTTATATCCTCTTAAGCCAATAAGCAGAGATTTTTTTTTTTTTTAGGTCTAGTCTTATTGACAAGGGATTACATTTTCAAAAAACAAAATATGAGACTACTATTACACTAAAGTGATTCTGATTTCATGACAGTCTACAGGAATTAGGTCAAGGAGTCACAGTGGTATTTATTTGGGGGGGTGGAGCCTTATTCCTTCCAATTATGGAGTTTTCCTTTATGTTCAATATTTTACATCCATACTTGTCAAAATATTACCTTAAAAATTTTTAATGATGCGCTTCTCCCCCTGAAAGTAAATAACAATTTTTCCACAACCTTTCTTATACATTAATCTAAAATCTACTAAAGATTTGCCTATAAAAGTGATGTTTTGAGACAAATTTAAAAAATATATATATAACCACTTTTAGGAGTGAGTTTCAGAAACAGAACAAAATAAAGATAAACAAAAAATTATTTCAAAAAGTCAAGTATCCAGTTTTTATTTATAAACTATGTATAAACCATAATGCACATAAAGAACTGAAGTAGTATTAAAGTATCATTTTACTGACCAAATCTTTAATAAAAGATCAAATATAATCAGTAATGTATATGTATTATCCCATGTAAAATGTAATTTTGAGTGTAGTTATGTAATTCCTTTAATTACAAAGAAATTATACAAATTTTACAGTAAGTCTTTTTACAATAAAATAGGGATATTATTCCACTTTTAAAAGACTATTATGCTACAGTATTCCACAACTATAAGAGATAGGAAGATAGCAATTAATTTTATATTCTATTTTTCATAAGCAAAACATACATGAATAGTTTTAACAATATGGTGGCCAAGATTTATACGTTTGTTATAGATTACAAAAATGTCTAAATCTAATTTCAAATAATGATAATTTTTAAGATGTGTACAACCATTTTTGTCATATATTAGACTTTACTAAAAACTTGGTAATACAGAACTATAAGAAAACCTAGGTTTAAATTTGAACTGTACTTATTACTGAATAAATATTATCAAATTATAAACCTTATGTTTCCACTCCAAAATTCAAACCAAGTATTAAAAGCTAATGTACACACAGACACACATAGAGTTACTTAATTCTGCTTATATGACAGATTAATAATGTACCAATTGGATTTCACTTTCAAATCAAGAAATATCTTTATAATTTTAGCTTTGGTATGTACTTTAATCTGCTTCAATTGTAATAGCTATAAATAAAAACCAGCTTACCTACCAAATAAACACATATAAAGAGGTTGGCCTAAAGGCTACATTTAATAAGAATACCATGTCTATCCTAAGATAAGCCATATTCTTACCAAACTAATTTCTTCAAAAAGTGAGAGATAAAATATGCTACAAGTAAGCAAGAAAAATAATTTAATAACTTCATGTTTCCTTTTTTTTACATTCTTTAACATCAATGAAAAAAATAAAAAGAAAATGTATATCAACACTCAAGTCCAAAAATATCTTCCTGGAATTCTTGGTTTCAACTTACCAGTTTTGGTTAGAATTCTCAGCATTTTTCTGCTGATTGGTGATTAACTTGCAAATTACTGATCCTAAATGTATATTCTTATGTTTCTAGGGTTTGGAATAATGGTTTTCAGATGTTTGCATTTTTATATATTGCTTTTGATCTGATTATTATTTGCAATAAATTCTGCTATAAAACTTAAACCATTTGCACAGACAAGCAGGGCTACTGAATTTTATGTGTACTAGTCTCTTTTTAAGATTCTTTGGTTAGTTTTTTTTGGTAAACAGGTTTTGAACTCATGAAAAGGATCTACTGGGGGGAAAAAGATGATTTTAATGTTTGAAGTTGAGCTCTACATAATAGTCACAGGTGAAGAAAAACTATGAAAATTTATCATCAATAGATCTGATCTCAAATTGCTAAAGGAAGAATACAAATGCAGAATTGTTTCCTCCTCTACATGGAATAGACAGAAATAAAACAAAATGTCAGGCAAAATTGAACCAATTAAAAAAACCCTAGAAATCTACTGCAGAATTGAAGCTACTAGAAGGGGAGGAAGACAAAGAAAGTAAAGGAAGTAGGAGGTGCACTGAACTATGTTGGAAGGTTGTGGGTATCCTGGTGATGGAGTCAGTGTGGTGAAATGCATCTGAGGAGGTGTAATCCTAAATCTTTGAATCACATATGGTGCTGTAAACCAATGTTACCTCAGTTAAAAATAAGGATACTGACTTCTACCTCTAAATAAAAATAAAACTGTGTTGTCAAAACATGACTGATCTATGAAATAGTTAAAAGTCCAGGCAAAGAGAATGCACGTGATACTTGCTACTGATGTGCCATTTTCCACAAGCAGGATAAATATTCATAATCAACAGGACACCTTTTTCCCACTGAGACCAGATGCAGAATAAGAATCTTTTCAACAATGCGCTCTAAGGAATCACTGCAGTTACTGAAATTAGCAGGTTAATCCCATTCACCACTACCCTTCCTTCAAGAAAAGTACAAAAAAAAAAAAAAGAGAGAAATTGCTATATGCGTTATGGTGGTTAGAAAATATACTTTCAGCTAAAGGACTGAGCAGACAGAGTAAATAGAAGAGGCAGAAAGTTAGCTCAAAGGTCCCACATGACCCGACAGAGGTCAATTAAGGAGAAGAGTATCCCTTCCAGAGTAGATGCATTAAAAGGTCAAATTACTTTCAGTCTATAATTTTAAATAACCATTACTATATACATTTTCAGAGCCATCCTGAACAACTGTGCATGTTACTTATTAAGGAATAAAAAACAAAGAAAATTTTACCTAGTGGGGCAAGTGGAAGCTAAAAGCTATATGCTCTGGCCAAAAACCAAATCCTGGTGCGGTCGTGCATGCACAGGAAGAGGATAAGTCATTTTTTAGAGTACAAAAGTGCCATAAGGTCTAGCACCTACCCTACAAACCCAAAACTGCTACCATAGAAAACTTCAAAGTTCCATCTTACCTTAATGAAGAAAAACAAAAATCACCTGAAACCCCACCAAAAATAATACTTCAATATATCTTAGTTTTTCCTTGACTCTTTTGTATACACAGAAACACATTTTCTTGCTAAAATGGAATTGTTAAGCTGTTTCAATTTTTCTGCTGCTTAATTATATATTGCAAATATTCTCCAGTGTCAATAAATATTCCTGCATTTAATATTTTACTGTTTGCATATTACACTCTGCTCATAGATGTACGATAATTAAGCTCCATTATTGCTACGCATTTAGCTTTCTTATTCTAAATAAAACTAGGGTATAACAAAAAGAATAGTCATTAAGCTTATATTTATGTTATTTGCATATAGTGTTAAAATATAAACTTATCTTTATAACTTATTTTAAAATTAATTTCTATGTTCAAGAAAATCTACTGTCCATTATCAGAGAATCATGTTCCAATATCTAATTAAAATCAATATTTCAATATTTACTTATTTAATGTACAGTGAACAGTCCTAAAATAGGAGATAACAAACACATAGGTACTCTATTAAGGGCTTCACAAGCTAAATTTAAGAGAAAACACAATATATACTTTTTTTTTCCCCTGAGAACAGCAGTTTCAATAAGTCAGAAACTGATTAGCCAATTCTTTTTATATATATATATATATATATATTTTTTTTTAAGTTTATTTTGTTCTTTAGGTCACAACCTCTGTAAGTATTCTCCCCACCCCCCCACCCTCCCTCTGGTGCCCCTTCCATTCTCTCATTGTTGTTTATTAGTTGTGCTAAGTCCATTAGTCTCTTTCCTATGTTAATGTCTTTTCACTGGGTGAGGAGCTGAGTTATTGGATCCAGGAGAGCCTTGCTGTTAGGTTTTCAGTCTTAAATTTGTGTTGGATGACCAGGCTGTATTTCTTTGTGATCTGTCCATGTTTTCTTACTGCAGGCCATCTTCTCCAATCCCATCTCCATTGCTTTGCTGCTTTTCCTTATGGCTCTATTGTGATGTTTAAGGGATCTTTCCCCCAGTCAGTGTTGGTCAATAAGTTTCTCTGTGAATACAGGCATCTGTGAATTGCCTTTGAAGATCATCTCCTCTGCTTTAGTTTGCTGTTTTGATGTGGGGCCAATTACCCTACCTTGGGTCTTCTCGGCCCAGCGAGCGCACAAGTGCACATGGTGACATCATGTCTCTACAGTTGTTTCTCTTGTCTCACATGCACTGGTTCTCTCAGTTGTCCATCTGCTGTGTCCAGCTCAGGCCTGTGGGCTGGACTTTTGCATGGTCCCTCGCCCGTTCTATGTTGGGGTTGGTGTTGCACATATTCTTGGTCCTCTGAAGTTTAGCTGGAATAAGAGAGAAATGGAAAGCCACCCCACACTTGCCCGCACGCCAGAACCTCCTAGCGCAGGGGCAGGCCCTGATCAGCCAGCCCTGTGCCTTCCCATGCTCCCCCTGGGTGGGGAGCCGGGGGCAACACGGCACTGCCAACCAGAGCCACAGGTGGCTGCCCAGTGCAGCAGCCACCCGCTGGCAGGTGAGGGCTTTTTCCCCCACCCCATTCCCCCTCCTGGGTCCATCCAGATGGGGGGACTCACCCAAGAAGCCTGACCCCCCCCTCGCTCCCCATTGGCAAGGGAGTCCCGAGGGCCAGGAACCCAGGCTTGCAGACAGCCAGATGATTATTCAATTCTTAAACTGAAGTCTTTTGATGCCTTTTCTCTTCCCTCTAATGCTCTCCTATTTAACTAAGCTGCTTTCTACTAAGAAAATACCACGGCGTCATTTACACCCAGTAAGCATCTAACAGTGCTCGAAAATAAAATTACTACACTTGATCTTAGCCAAAAGGTCGAGAAGTGATCGAAAATAAAATTACTGAAATTATTTCTTTTTGTAGTAAATCAAAGTAAATTCCTCATCGGGGTTCAAAATTCTTACTCAGTCAAACCATTTATTTCCTAAAGATCTCACTGCATTCCCAGTACTTACATCTTTGATCGGATTATTTATCTAAGTGAATAAAGCTCCCTCGGACATTCAGCCACTGAGGAAATATTGAACAGCAAGTGCCAAGGACTGCAGTAAGTGCTTTATATGATCAGCTCATTTATAAAATCTTACAACTCCATTATAAGGAGATGCAATTATTATCTTATTTTACAAATGAGATAATGGACCTTAGAAGTTCAAGTAGATCACACAGGTAGTAAAAGTGGCAGATTTGAACCCACACAGCCCAAGTTCATAGTCCAAATTTTAATAAAGAGAAAATTTATTACTATTAATCTCTGAAAACAATGATCTCAACTATGAGAAGAGATTTTTACTGTATTCCTCTACTCTTTCATAAAGCATGACTAGGATAGAGGCTGCAAACAGGTGATAATACTGCCAGTATTGGTAGCAGAAAATAATACAAATTTTCCAAAAAACAAACAAAAAAAAACCCTCAACAACTTAAATATCCAATAATTTGAAACTACACAACAACCTTATCCAAATAACAGAAACTCTTATAGCCAATTACAATATATAGTTTCATGAAAACATTCTTGTGGAATACTAAATTTTTAAAAAGAACTTAATACAGAATGGCATGAAAATGGAGTTATAACATGCTATATACATGCATGCAGAAAATGTGAGTAGATATATACGAAAAAAGAAAATGTGAGTGTATATATGTGTGTTTATATTAATGAAAAAACTAAAATATTAGAATTTAAAGTATTACAAGTGATTTTTATGTTCATCCTTGTTCTTTGTTTTCTAAAATTTCTTCCATAAAACGCCATTATTGTGGGCCTAATTTAAAAAACATAGAAAATGCCCTCAGAGAAGCTTTACGGGGCAGATTATCCTCAGATATAATTTTGCTAACTTGATGAAAAGGCCAAAATTGCACTCCTTGAAATAAGGCTACTTCTATTGGTCTCTATACCCTCAAAAGATTTTCTCATAAATTATCTGTGTAATGTTACCTTCACTGCTCACTTTAAAAATCAGTTTACCCCTTAGTTCATCTTTATACCATCTACAATGTTTAATATTAATGTCTTCCTAAATTTTGATAAGATTCATGTTAATTTTATTTAGGGTTGGAAAAAGTAAAAATAGAATAGAAATAATGTTCACAATGCATTAAGATAAGATGAACCTTTCAGTTACTGATCTACATTCTAGTCTCTTCCTTCCCTACTTTTTCTGCATGAGTCTGGTTCTTACATCCTCATTCAAAATTACCCCAACACTCATTTCCCTAAACAATGTCTTTATATCTCAAGTTCATCTCTCTATACATAACCTGCAGTTTGACTAAGAATTTTCTCCTGCTATCCAAAGTATATATTGTCTCCAGTCATTATCACCTTCATGATTTTGCTTATGTTTATCTACATAGAAAGTCTTTTCTTCCTAACTACACTTCAAATTCTCCACTGTATAAGAACTGAACTCCCACTTCTACTAGTTTCACAATAACTTCTTACATATCTAACTTAGTCTTTGATTACATATTCAATGGATATGAACTAGAAATCTACAAAAGCTCTACACAGTAAAGCAACAATGAAGTAAAGGGCATAGTAGATTATACTTAACATGTACAACTAAAAATATCAACACTGTTATTACAATTACAGACTCTTCATGAGCACTGCTGAGGAAATAAGATGAAAAGACAGCCTTTCTGAGATACAACTGAGGAGTCAGTTTGCTGACCATCCACCAGCTAAGAGACACCAGTTAAAAGACAAAATTCCTAACAGTTTCCTTACAGAACATAGCTTTAATGTCATACCACAGGAAAATCACAAGTTCTCACATGCAATGTGCTATGTAAGCACATTGATAGTAGATTCAGTCTGTGGCTACCAAGGTCAACTGCATTGCCCTTAGAGAAAATTCTCCATAGTCTAGCACTTATATTCAGTAATTACTCTATGTGGCTTCTATGTATGCATCCATTACCCAAGTTAATTATTTAAGCAAATCTTCCAATTTGTTTCCACATGAATTGTCTTGATAGACATAGATGGCTGGTAAACAAAGTCACTCACTCATACTTTAACTTTCTCAAAAACTATGTTAACAAGTCTTTTAAAAGTTGGGATATTGTTAACTAAAATAATTTTACTTAAATATTAGTTAATATGCAGCAATATTTTATTTAATATTAATTAACATGTACTAGATTAACTTTGAAGATCACATTAGGAAAAGCACAATATGTCTCCACACTCCTGCAGAGATTATATCCAAAAATTACTTTTGTAGTTAAGTTTTCTCTATGTCACTAATTACCAAAGACTACACCATCATCCTTCTTCTCCTTCTCTTGATCCTGTCCCAAATGCTCACCTGAATGCTCGCTTCTCAAATGTTTTCTAAGATAGCACATCATTTAGGTTTTCTACATTTTCTAAATTATGACTCCTCAAATCTCTTTTGCAGGTTCATGTTCCTCTCTCCAGTCACTGAAAGTTAACTCAGTCCCAGTCCTCATCTTGTGCTATACTTCCCCTCCAATCTATTCTTGCTTTCATGGACAGCATTAAAAATGACCTATAGGTAAAACAAAACAAAATAAAACAAAAACACAGTCTACTAAAAATGCAGTCCACCACTTAATCACAAAACTATCGCGGAACATAAACTTGGGGTTCTCTTCTGTGATAGGTGTCAGGGATATGATTATGAACAAAGCTGAAGGAGTTACAAGATACTTGAGACAAGTAAGAAACACACAAGTAGTGGACAAAAGTGAAGTTAGAAACTGAAAGAATTACACTTTAAGAGTATTGTGAAGCAACTAACGGAACTTGAAAACAGCAAAACAGAAAGTCAGTGGAAGAAGGAGACAATAAAAATTAGGGCAGAAATCAAAAAGACAATTCAAAAGTTCAACAAAACCAACAGCTGGGTCTTTGAAAAGATTTGACAAATCTTTAGCCAAACTCGTAAGAACAGAGAGATTATACAAATAAAATCAGAAATGAAAGTGGGAAAGTTTCAACAGAGCACACAGAAATAAAAGATTTTAAAAGAGCACTAAGAACAATTATATGGGGCCAGGCATGGTGGCACTTGCCTGTAGGTGGCAGCCCAGGAAGCCAGGGCCAGGGATCGTGGTTCGAGTCCCGCCAGGGGCACATAGTGAGACCTAGTCCCAAAAAAATAGCTGGGCATGGTGGTGAGCACCTGTAATTCCAGCTACCTGGGAAGCTGAGGCTGGAGATTGCTTGAGTCTGTGGTACCCCAGGCAACGAGCCTGCGGTTCCACGGGCAAAAATAGTGAGACTTAGTCTAAAAACAAAAAATTATATGGAAATAAGTTGGACAACTTAGAAGAAATGAGCAAGCTCATCAAAACTACAACATGCCAAGACAGATTCAAGAGGAAATAAAAAGCATAAATAGACCCATCAAGAGTTTAAAAAAAAAAAATGAAAACAGTAAACAAAAGCTTCCAAAAAACCAAAATAAAACAAAGAACAATAGCCAGGACCAGATGCATCAGAGGTAAAATTTACCAAACTTTGAAAGAGAACTAATACCTACACTTCTCAAACTTCCATAAAATGGAAGAGAAAGGAAAACTCCCAAACATATTTAACGAAACCAACATTACCTTTGTTCTGAATCCAGAAAGGGGATCACACACAGAAAGAAAACTAAAGACCATAGTGTCTGATGAACATAGACAAAAATCTGCAATAAAATATTAGCATATGTAATTCAGCAATACAGCAAATAATCACACACCTGATCATAAGGAACTTATTCACCGTATCTACAAAAAGGGCATGATTATCTCACAGACCGAAAAATTATTTGACAAGATTCAATATTCTTTTATGCAAAAAACCCTAAATAAAATGGGTAAAAAGGAAGGTACTTTAACATAACAAAGGCTAAATAAGACAAACTCACAGTCAATGTCATACTCAATGATGTAAACCTGAAAGCTTTTCTTCTTAGGTCAAAAACAAGACAAGATTTCCATTCTCACAACTACCAATCAATAGAGTGCTAGAAGCCCTAGTTGAAAAAAACAGACCAACATTTATGCACCTAAATGTTACTGTTTACAAATGATGTAATATACATAGAAAATCCTTAAGACCCCAGGAAAAAGCTGTAAAAATTAATAAATAAATGCAGCAAAGTGGCACCTCTCTGAGCAAATAATGAATTAAGAGAGACACCAAGAAAACAATTCCATTTACAATTACATCATATAGAATTAACTTGTAACAAATTTAAGAAAATAAGTGAAAAACTTGTGTACCTGTCAGATACTGTTGAAAGAAACTGAAACTGAAAAAGAGATTCCATACTTATGAACTGAGAGAATTACCATTATTAAAATGGCTTTCTTATCAAAAGTAATATAAAGATTAAAAGCAATGCTTATCAAAATCTCAATGGCATTCTTCACAGAAATAGAACCCCCAAAAAACCATGAAATTTAAACTGCAAAAGACCCTAAAGAGGAAATTTGCTGGTGAGAAAAAAAAACTAAAATGGAGGTAACACACACACACCTGTGAGAATAGCCAAGATAAAAGAAACAAGTTTTGGAGAAGATGGAAAAGAAGGGAACCTTTTTACACTGTTGTAAACTGATGCAGCCAGCGTGGGAGACAGTATGGAAGGCAGCATGGAGAGTGAACAAATACCTATGAACAGAAATTTCGTAAAGCCCAGTTTTCCAATTTGTGGGTATTTACCTCAAAAACACAAATACACAAAAAAACAAATACACAAATTTGAAGAGAGATATACACCCTCATGTTAACTGTAGCTTTATTTACAATATGTAAGAACTGGATAAAACTTGAATGTCCGTCAAATTATGAATGAAGATGTGCTATAGATACATAATTGTATACTGTTCAAGTATTAAAAGAAATATGAAATCTTAACATTTGCATCAACATAGATGAACTTAGAGTGCATTATGCTTAATAAGTCACTTGGAGAAAGACAAATACTATATGATTTCACATGTATATGATATAAAAGGGAAACAGATGAACTAAATAAAGCAAAAATATCCTTTAGACTTTAATACCAATTAGCAGTTACCAGAAGGGAAAGGGTGATGGGGGTAATTAAGGACAAAGGAGACAACAGTATATTATAGAGTAGAACTTTTAGTGGTGAAATGTAGTACTATGCATGTTTTCAATGACTCACATTGAAATTTATGCAATGTAGTGCAATATTACCTCAATTAAATAATTCACAGGAATGCAGTTTATTAATTAAAAAATAAACTAACACATTGTGAAGAAATAATACAGGGACCTAAAAGAATAACAAGAATACAAGACCTAGAGTAGAAGGTCAATGAAGTTTTCACATACTTCGCTATCATACTCACTCCCTGCATCCTCCTCTTCAGCATATTTTTCATAAGCTCCCCTAGTCCTACATTATCTACGCTGATATGATTACTTTTTTTTTTTTAGACTAGGTCTTGCTGTGTTGTCTGGGGTAGTGCTGATCCCGTGGACTCAAGCGATTTCCTAGCCTCAGCCTCCAGGTAGTTGGAATTATAGGCACGCACCACCACACCAGGCTATTTTTTGAGACTAGGTCTTGCTATGGTACCCATTAGTCTCAAACCCATGGACTCAAGCAATTCCTAGCCTTGGCCTCGCGAGGCTGGGATTAAAGGTGTACACCACCACACCAGGCCTTGATCTATTTACTTTCAATCTTTTCTAATAGAATCTAAGCTCAGTGAGCATTGTTCACATGTACATAGGAGAGAATGGCATATGCTAAGTTCTAGAGACTTGAGGTAAGACTGCAGACAAGATTTTTTTGGCTTTTACTATTTCATAGAAAGTGAAAGCTCAAATGAAGATGCTTGTAGGAATTACTTTCTTAACATAAATGTTTTGTTTGACTGCATAAAATAAAAAATAACTCAAAATCAATTTATAGACACTTTTAACCAAATATTTATTAGTAGTATAATTAGTAGAGGGTCAGTAGAGAAAACAAAGGATTGCCAACTTACTGCACTGAGTCAAAATCCAAATCAGAAGTCAGGAAACTATGTCCCATGGGCCAAGTTCAGTCTAGTACAACTGTTTTGAATCTTTAAGTGGTTGAAAAATTTTTTTCATGATATGTGAAACAATGAAGTTCAAAATTCAGTGTCAATACATGAAGTTTAGCTTGGGACATAGCCACACCCATTCTATGTGTTTTTATGACTGCTTTATTGAGGTCACAGCTTGGAAGAGACTGTGACAGGGATATAATGTGGTACCCTCACTGATCTGCACTGCTGTTCTAAGCACAAGCCACAATTACAGCACAACTCAACAGAGTGTCAAGGCCCTCATGCATTGCTGAAACATGACCTGTAGTTTTTAATACCCAAGTAAACCAATCATGTCCATATACGAAATAAAGAGAAAGGGAAACGTCAAACATCATGCTTTTTAGGCAGAGCAAAATATAGATTATTTTGTCAAATTGAATGGCAATGCATTCTTTTTATTTTATAGTGACATTATGCTGAAAGAATACATGTCAACATTCCCAAATTAATCACTCTTCTTATTTCTACGTTGCAAGAAAGTCAGAATGAGAAAATTTAGAAAGATTTCAACATAGTATCTTTTCACAGCAATTTCTCTACAAAAATAAGTGAGTTTTCAAGTGATATCTCTTTTAGTAAATAAATGAGTTTTCAAGTGATATCTCTTTTAGTAAATCAATGAAAGTCAATTAACAATGATTACATAATAAAGTTTGACTGCAGCTACCAAGGACCGTTTCAAGAAAAATAAACATGCTTAAAATTATTTGCCTTTCAGCAACAATAGTTACTGAAAAAGTTGGGAACATAGAGAATATCATCAATAGTCAATTAAAAGAAAAAGGCAAAATATTCTGAGTGGTTTTCCTTTGCTCTTGATGATTCCACATATGTTAGTTATTTATTTAAACAATCAACACTGAAAGTGAAATGACTGGAGTAAGCCCCTATGGATAGTCTGCATAGAACATGAGAACATTTTCAGGAACTTTGAGAATACACTAATTGAGTATAAGCTGACATGCAATTTGATACAATATGTTACATAATGAAGGTTAAAAACATGTATACAACAGAAAGAGGCTTAGTTGTATAAATTTACAGTTTGTAAAAAGGCAGGACTCATGGCTACTTTGCTGTATTACTTACCAGCAACACTTGGTGAAAGTATTTAAAAGTATCATGTGTTACAGAACCAGTAGTGTCAACAAGTCCCATTTACTCTTGCAGACTTGTCCATTACCAGTTTTGTAAACTTTTGACAGAAATAGTGGCTGAATACCCTGTCATTATATACACAGCACTTTGATGATTTACCGGTAGTAAAGTTTTACTGTGACTTTTTACACTATGGGTCAGGACTGAAAATTTTCTCAATGAGAGAAGAACCTCTCCCTCAATAAATTTTAGTTGTAGATGAATTAGTGTTTCATAATTACTTCAACCAAATATTATAAGTAAAAAAAAGTGTATACAGGCAAAACTTACTTATACTGCACCATAATCATTTCAATAACTGATGAAACAAGAAGCAATCTCTCCTACAGCTATTGTTCCAGTTGCATTTTTCCAAGATTGATACAAGTGCTAAAAAAAAAAAATTATTCTTTCTCAAATCCATTTAATTGTGTGATTTAACAGTACAAGAGATGTTTTCACTTGCATTAGTCAGCAAGGCAATAATTAAATGTTAAGAATCTAACAGAACTTCCTAAATGCTTTAAATATCATATAAATCCTTCTAAAAGCAATAACTATGTCCAATTAAAATCATATACTCACAGACTGTGATAGTATTTCATAGTACTATGTGTGAAGAAAACATTTTCAGAAGCTATCTATGTTAAATCTTATTACAAATTAGTATGAATAGATGGATATTTACAATCAAAGAGTCAGAGACAGAGAATACCCTGAATTCCAGATAAGTGAAGTGTTATTCCCCCAAAAGAATTCCATTCTTCTCACTCATACGCTTGTATTACAAATAATGTGTACTTAATAATTGTATTTGTGATGGCATCCCTATTATGTCAGTCTTAGAACAGTGCAACTTAAGATTTTTCATTATCACAATGGTGCAAAAATGATACGCATTCACTTCCTGCCACTTAAGACCTAGAATGAGTATCCCAAACAAAAATTCATGTTCTTAAAGTGCTATCTTTCTGCCACTGAATACTTGAAACACCTATCCCTAACAAAAGGAAATGTGGTGTCTTGAATAGTGTTCAACCTCTCCATGTCTATGTTAGGCCCATCATCATAATCTGAATGTTCAACATGGAGGTGACAGTGGTCATGGGCCTCCGGGGGTCCATATGGCCATGGCATCCTTTGTGCAACTGTAAGTTGCAGACAGAGAGGAGCAATCTCTGGACTGCATACCAGCAACAGGAAACTGTCACCCACAAATGAGCACATGGTAACCATTTGATTCTGCTGAATGAACATTTCTGATGCCAAAGGGAGAACCTACACCTGGAATTTCCTGTTCTAATGTTTTCACCAGCCTCCTGAAGCAAAGGGCATAAAAGGAAAATTATTGCAAATAAAATAAGCCTAGAGTTTTTGACACCCCCCCCCAAAAAATGATATGCATTCAGCAGAGACCCTATTCTGAATTTTGATCTTTTTCAGAGCCAGTGATATGCTCATGACACTCATGACATTAGGAATGGGCTGTGAAATGCTTGCAGCTCCTAATCAACTTTCAATCACCCTGGGAAACAATCAACAGACTGCAGTGTACCATGTTGCCAGCATATTTGATTTAGACTATTTTCAACTTACAATGGGTTTATCATGACATAACTTCATAATACATCAAGGAAGATCTGTATTATATTTTGAATTTTGAAAATAAAAAATGTGGATTTATTTTCTTTCTTGTTAGATAAATATTTACTAGTATCTCAATTTTGACTCTTACACCATAAAGCCTGAAATTTTCACTATCTGGCTTTTCTGAAAATGTACTGACCTTAGTTCTATGCTATTCCTAAGTAATTTAAATTCTACTTGTATTCAAGCTGTCAGTCATATGAGGTTATTCTGATTTGGGGAAATGTAGGGGTAGATGACCAGATGTAAACAGAGACTGCTGTTTTTTCACACTTTCATAATTTCATGACAAGCATCACTGAAAACACGAAGAGTCTCAGAACCTTAACTGCAAATTAGATAGATACAAATTTAGGCAAGAAATAAAATCAAATAAAAAGAGCTAAATTAAAAAGTAGAGAACTGATATCAATTTCTCCCATCTGTGCTTTCACGTATTAAAAAACAAGAATTTTCTTATTTAGCATCGTAAAAATATTGGCAGAAAAACTAAAAAAATTATTACCAAAAAACATAAAAACCCCCGTAAGACCAATACTAAAAATTTTTTTACCTCGATGACATTAATTCAACTCTTTATAAAATGAGTATGAAAAGGAGTAACGTGAACATAGATAAATGTTAATTATTCTATCTAAAGACTAACCTTGGTATAATCAGAAAGAAACACTCTTGTACACTGGAGAAAAATGGTCTTTTCTTCATTAATTAAAGATATTTTAGCATAACATTGAATAATCAGTTTTACAGGCACTGAATTTTTATAAAGCTGAACTATATGAAATCATAAACATGTTCTCAGTAGTTGAGTATATTCTCCAAATGCAGAATTCTAAACATTTTTAAAATGTTTAAATCTTATGCTTCATAGGCATATTATTACTTTATTATAGGAAAGTAAAAAGAATTCTTTAAAAATATAATCTATATAAAACAGTTTCAGGCTTTAAATTGGACAGCACCAAAGAAGCATTCTTAGCATTTCAAAAGCTAAACTTATTCAATAGGGATACAACTGTGTTTATCTTAAGATTGTTAATATTTAAGGCACTTGTTACCATGAAAAGAATAACAGAACAATTTTCATAAGGTGATATGGAACAAGGTAACCAACCAAATATCCATTTTGCCTGGGATAGCTCTGGTTTATTTCTGATATACAGGGATAAGAATCAATAGCATTTGTGTTTATGAAAGGAATGCCAAACTTAAAGACACCATAAAATCATCAAGTAAACATGAGTCAAATCAATTATGACATAAAAGACAGAGAACAAGGGACTAAGGTAAGGGAGAATATGATTTCTAAATGACAGTGCAAAAAGACAGAATATTAAGGATTACCCTCCTTTCTTTTCAAACTAATTCCAGTTTCCCTTCAAGACTATTCAGACTTTGGGTAACCTCTGTTTAGTCTGGAGGTGCTTATAGCACACATGTTAGGAATGCCTGGAGTTCCGATTATATGAACTACAACTCAGTGCTAATGTTCAAGTTGGAAAATCATGGTGGTAAAATGGGAATTGATCTATTCTTAACTTCCATATTTTATTGAAGTGTTTACAGCAAAACAAAATGTGAAAATATAAAATATAAAAATAAACTTAAGAAAACCTTACATTTTGAAACTTTTAGTAATTATATTTTACTTAAAACTTCATGAGATTATCAGTTTGTATGTAGATAAATACATAAAAACCTTTCTCAAAGGAAAATGGACTTTATTTAAACCAGGAGTAAATATGTTAACTACTACTTTGGGCATTTAACAGTAAATGGAACATACAAATTTTAATTCAACTATCAAAAACTGAAAATTACCTGGACAACTATAGCAAGGTTCTAGGTTAAAAAGTTACATATAAACAATACACTATAGTTACCATATGCAATTTAGATGATAACAGAAATATACATATATATATATATATATACAGAAGCTTTAGAACACAGTCGATAAGAAAACCTGTACATGATTTCTTATTAATATTAAAGGATAATAAAATTTTTAAAAGGTTGGGGGGTCTCCTCAGTTCTCAAAAGGTACTACTAGTACTCTTGCAATGTAAGAAGCTGTCTTTGATCCTATAATGTGGGCATTTTTAAAGTATTTAGTGACAATAAAGAACAATATTTTAAACTTTTTTTTGGTGGAGAGAATAATATGTTTGTAAATAACCTGTGTGAAGGGAGAAAGGGCAGGAGGGAAGAGGAGAAGATAAGACATATGGGAAAACTCTGAACAACTGGTGAACTTGGGTAAAGGGCGTGTGGGAGTTTTCCTTATATTATTCTTGAAACTTGCCTACAAGCTGAAAACTACATCAACATAGCTACCACAGAAAAAACCTAATTCTACCAAATTTAGCCAAAAGTTCTAGGTTTTAACCTTGTCAGTAAATTTCCTACTTCTTTAAGAAACCAATGAAGTTTTCTTTCACCCAATTATTGCTGTATTTATACAAATTTAATTCTGACTAAAACAACTGTAGTCTTAAACAAATTTTGGAAAAATATAAGACTACAAACTACTTTACTTAAAAACTTCTATACAAAGAATAAATTCCAAGAGAAAAGATGCAGATAAAATGACTATCATAATCTTTTGTTTTTTATTTGCAAGTATAAAACTGAAGAAAAACAAAAGCTGGGAACATAGCATCTGTCATATCAGAATATAAAAAGATGATCCTGGCACAAAATGAAAAAGCTCTAATTCATTTGCAAATCAAGCCTGCCGGTTCCATTTCAAGCTGGCGGTAACTGTCAAGAGTTAACAAGATAATCACTTTCAATCCTGCCTTCAATGGTACATTACACTGTTATTCCATTCAATAAGGCCGTTCTTTGGGGCACTAGATGAATGGTTTTCATTTCTAACTCACACAAAAAGTTGTGCGGGGGGGAAAAATCCACGGGGCTTAAGGAAGAAATCCCTTTATGGGCATTTATCTGCCGGTACTTGCTTTTAGGCAAAATGAGATATTTTGAAACATCAGTGTCCATTCACTTCCTCTATTCCTTTAGGCCCTTAATCCGTCAAAAAAAAAAAAAATTGGCAAATGAGGAAAGTGAAAAAACAGTTTCATTTTCTAAATTACCAATGCTCACTAAACCAAAATTGTCTATTAAAATTTTTCCATCCAAATATAATGCTATTGCACACAAAAGACTAATATTAACAGTTTGCCTTATCTCATGGTAACTTGTGTGTCTTTCTTAGATTACTCACTTATATTCTGAATGAAATATGGATACTTAAAATTTCACACTTTCCTCCTATTTTACTCATAGTACATACAAACCTAGGAAGGATAGTATTAAAGCCTTTCCATATCATTCATAGTTCAATGAAAATGAGTTTTAGCCAACTGTATCCTTGCAGGGTATTTATAAAAAAGAATTGTAAAGGTTAGTGCTATTTCATGATTTATCTTAATTTATACATCAATATAGAAAATATATTTATAGAATAATTTTTGCAAAAATATAGAAACTGAATAAAAGGAAACAAATATATTTTGCTGTTAAAGAAAAAAATAAAAAGAACAAGGTTACAAATATATTATTACTAACAGACAATTAGGTTGTTTTAGACTGCAAGTGTAAAAGAACATTAAGAACATTTAGATTCCAAGTGTAAAAGAACACTAAAACCTCTTTCCTGTTTATGGTAGCCGATATCCATCAATATCATCCAAAATCAGAGTATGAAGTTATAATATGTGTGCATAAATTACAATTTATTCAAGTCTGTTTAGCAACAGCAACAATTGCTCTTTTCCCTATCAATTCCCTTAATTCAGGAAATAGTATTGCTGGATATTTTCTATGTTAATACAATCTCCAAGACTTTAAATCTTTTAATAACCCCTTAACTATGAGAGATAAACCTGGATTTTTAATACTTACATATTTATAAATGTTTAAAATCACTCTAAAATAATTACCAAAAAAATTTTTTTAATAGGATCCAAACTTTTTTATAGGATCCAAAGGTTTTAAGAAGTTACAATGTTTGTGTTTATGACTGCAAATACTATGTACTTTAGCTGTAAAATTCAAGTGACTTCACGAATTCATATAATATATGAGGATAATCCTTTTACCCAAGGAAGAGGTTCCCTAACTGGACACTTCTCTGCAGCAGTACAAGTTCGTACAACTCTTCCAAGCTCTGACATGACTAAGTCATTTAGTCTCAAAAAAGGAGAAAATTAACCCTGTCCTTAAAATACGTTACAAAACCAGAGTCAGAAATTTATGAGAAAGTAACACATAAATTTTAACTTTATCGGGTAAACTTGGTCATTAGTATTTAATTTTTAAAATGAACTTAAATTAAAAACTACAAAGTCATAAAAAACTATAAAGAATCTCTCATAAAATCTAAAATAACATTTAAGCTATAGCAGAAAACTAGGAAACTAGGAAACTTAAACCATAAATGACTTGTGTTGAATCAAATGTACAAAAAAAAAAAAGCTTACATGGTATGGTATTGAACAATTATGATAATTATAAACAAATTTTATGCTTCTTAACAGATGTGTTAAATATGCCAGCTCAGTAATAATAAGTATTATGGTATGCTCAATAATTTATGACTGAAATGCATGCAAGATTACAATGTGTAATTCAAAACCAACTGGTGATAACTACAGACATTCCTAAAGAACTCTGCAGAGCACAATTCTTAGAGCCCACCATGATGAGCCACTTAGTGAAGACACTAAGATCACCCTGTCACTGAGGTAACCTATCACACCTTGTTGGGTTCCAGGATCACAGTTAACAGGAGATAGAATCATTTGATCTTTAAACTTCAAGCTTCCCTGCTGCAGCTCTTTGCCTCATTAGATCCCTGGGGTTAGTTCTAAGCCACACACTAGCCAAGACAGTAGGGTGTAAGAGGCATCCCTTACACATGAATGGCAGAGACAGTGATAAAGGGTTTTTGAGGAACAGCACAAGTCTACCACAAAGGTTTATGGACAGTCACACAGGGTACCAACAAGCAAACTGGAGTCTTGAATTATTTATGCAGTGACCCCTAACTGGTTACTTACAATGACACCTGACAATAACATTCTTTGTTTACACAAATTACATGAATACCTATTTGCAAAGGGAACCCTTGCTTTTCAAACACAAGGCAATCCTCCACAACCCTTTAAATAAATACACATCTACTTCAAAAAAAATGTGTTTCAAAAAATGTAAACTTTGTTTTACATATCACAAATAAATAAAAATATAAAAGATTAAAATGACTGTTATTATGCAATACAAATAATTTTTTTCACATAGGTGAAAGCACTTCTGAATTTCTGAATGTTCGGCAATGAAATGACATTCCAAAATAACAGTCAACAATTTTTTCAGGTAAAAAAAGTTCTTCATAAATCACATTAAAAGCCAAGAAACATGTTCTTTTGCTGTTATTCTTGTTCTGGAATCTTCAAAGTAGAAAAAAATAAGGTATGTCATGAAGATAATTCCTTAAAAATGAGTAGAACAAGGAATCTTTACTGAAAATACTAGAAAGCAAGAAAGTTGTAGCAAATAGCTTTTCATTGTCAAATGAGTAAAAGAAAAAATACAAATATATAATTGAGATTTCTGAAATACCACAAATTTTGTGAAAATGATAAAACATTCATGATGGTTTATTTATAATACATCATAAACTTATCAAAACTATGATCACGTAAACTGATGAAATGATTTTCTAAGTATCATTAAGAACACACTAGAAACAAAAATTGAATAAAGATGACTAGCAATGCAAAGTAACAAATAGTGGAAATTAAGTGGCAGTTCACTGACAAGATAGAAGTTATCAACTACTTCGTTTAATCAAAAAAAAATGGTTTAATCCTAATAATAAAACTTAAGATATAAAAAATCAACACAACAAAAAAATCTATTTTTGTGTACTCAAGTCACAAATCTTTGAAAAAAAATACCCTTTTTTCTTTGGTTGGAAAAAGGATAGTCACATATATACGTTGTTGGGTGTAGAAATTACAGGATTTAACTTTTAACAGAATGCAATGGAGGTATGTATACTCTTAGTCCAAACTTCAATTTACAAAGGAGTTCTGGTGAGGTCAGAGATAAGAACTAAATAGGCTAACAGTAAAACACGGAGCACTAGGAAAGAGAACACAATTTATTCATGTGAAGCAATAAAATATTTAAGGTCATCAAAAGTATTCTTTTAGTAACATGAACATAGGAAACTGTGCATAATATTTTCAAGAAGGATATGAACATAGGAAACTGTGCATAATATTTTCAAGAAGGATATACTAAGGATATACAGTGTATAGTGAATTTTGTAAAAACATAAACACTGAGGAAAAGACCACATGATTAAAAAGCAAACAAATGGTTTTTGTGAGAGGTGAGACTATGGGGAGCTTTTCATTTAACTCTAAATTTGGCAATTTTAACTCTAAAATTAATAATTATTTGAATCATGAACATATACTATTTGTATATTCAGTAAAAATTAATTTAAAGTAAAAAGTTCCTTCTAAAAGTTTCTGAAATAAAGAAAATCTAACTAGGAGAATTAAGTTACCAGTACCTCAGATGGCAAAACTTTTACTGTAACCCTTTTAAATTTATATAGATCCACACCAGCACAGAAATCTATAGATAAAATTACTGACACATTTGCCAAGTAGAAGTTTCTTAGATGAAGAGGCAAAATAACCTTCATCCAAAATGTTGATCCCATCATTTCCAAAGCTATAAACACACTACTTTAAAAAGGCGAAAGATTTATACGATCTTTCGTATGTTTGAATTAAAGACAAACACCTCAGAGATTGCACTAATTTTTAAAACAAAAGTAACTACAATTTATAAAGTAATTTCACATATTTTTTAAGCTTAGCAGCTTAGCAGCAATAGACATATTAATTAAATTCAAATATAAAGTTTCTCTAATAAAAAGTTTATGTTTTAATATAACTTTAAAATTACGAATACTCCTAGTAGTGAAGGAATGAAAGAGCAAAATTTCCAACAGATAAAAATTATGAAAAATGAACAACACAATCAGAAATCTATTTGAAGACATTGGACCTCTAAAGCCACCAAGGATAGTTTAGTCCCCAATTTTCACTTGGAAGTGGGGGTGGGGGGTGGGGGGAAATGCTGTTTTATAGTTTTCTGGTATGCAGGCACTTTCTAAGCTTCATAGCTGTAATTGTAGAAGCACAAGGCAGAAAATCCAACAGACTTGTCAATTGAAGGTACGAGAATTAAGAGTTTTTAAAGAGTTTAAAGAGCACTGGAAATTTAAAGGGAGAAATGCTGGCAAGAGAACCATATGCTATGAGTTGAATAACTTTTGGTGGGTTATTGTGGAGTTCTGTAAAGTTCAGGGGACTAGAAAGTTCAAGGTCAAGGTGCAAGCATGGTCAATATATAGTGAAGATCCTTTTCCTGATTTGAAGAGACCATCTGCTTTCTATACCCTTGTGGTAAAGCAGAGAGTACTCAGTGTCTTCCACATCTTCTCACCACCCTAATAAAAAACACTCTGCCCTCATGATGTCATCTGAACTTAATCACTTCAAATTCCCCACCTCCATATTTAATTACATACAAAGTATTTTTCTTGGAACAATGAAATAAGTTAGAAACGGGTATCAAAAAAAATTTTAAGCTTCCATATTTTTTAAAACTAAATACCACCAAATAACATGGTCAGAAGAATAAATCAATGTGATATAAAAACTATTTCAATTGAATGGCAATGAAAACACAATCTATTAGGACCTGTAGTTCCACTTCAGAAGATATTATATGAGGAAAGATGAATTATAAATCAATGGCTCAGTTTATAGCATAAGAAACAAACAAAAAAGAAGCAAATTAAGTCCAACAACCCAAAGAAGAAGCAATAACGTAATTATATTCAATAATGCAATTCAATATGGAATGCAATGAAACAGAAAACAAAAAATGCAGTGAATGCAATGTGTAAATAGAATAGAATGAGACAGAAAGGAGAAAAATTATAGAGAAAATCAATTAAAATAAACACTGGTTCACTGGGGAAATAAAATCAATGAAATTGACATACCTATGGCCAGAATGATAAGGAAAAAAGAGAGAAGACAAAAATTATCAAGAATGAAATGTGACTTTGGTATAGGTTCTACAGCTGGTAAAAGAATAAACAGGACTATTATGAACAGCTTTATGACACTGTATTCAATGCCTTATTAACCAAATTGTTGAGAGACACAAACTACCAAATTTCATTCAAGAAAAAATAAATCACCTGAATAAAGGTATTCCTCTAATTTGTTTACAACTTCTCTACTAAAGAGAATAAAATAAAAACATAAGCCCATACAAGGCTTGAACACAAATTTTCATAGACTCTTATTTAGTAATTACCAAAACTGGAAACAACCTAAGTATCTAAATATCCATCACCAGGTAACTTAGAAATGATTTCATAGACCTACAGGATGACAGTACTTAGTTAGAAAGGAAAATGGAGCAATCATTGACATAGATGAATCTCAGATTATACTGACTAAATGAAGCTAGACAAAAAAGAATACATACTGTATGACTACAATTACAGAAAGCTCTAGAAAATTAATCTGCCTAAGGAAGAAGAAAATTACAAGGTACATTAGGAAACCTCAGTAATGGAGGATATGTATACATGAAAATACATTTAGTTTATTCTTGATCTACAGTTATACTCTATAATTCAATAAAACTTTTCTAAAGATATGAGGAAAATTTGACTATAGATTACACAAATAAGTTAAAGAAATGGTTAATAAACAAAGAAAACATGTTCAACATCTGATATCAGAAAAATAAAATTGCAACTCGTAACAGTTGCATCAGAATATGCATTATAATAGCTAAAATTAAAAGGAACAAAAATACTGATTTTCTATTATTCTCCTTTAAAAATATATTTGTTGAGATAATGCTGATTTCCAAGTAAGGAGATAGATGTTCACCTGAAGAACTTCATGTAAATGCTCAGAATAGCTTCTCAAGAAATAGTGAAAAAAAAAAAAAAGGGAAACTCAAACATCTGCCAATAACTGAATGAGTACAATGTGATAACAGAATATTATTTGTTGATATGAGCGAAATGATGGATAAATCACAAAATCAAAACACCAGTGAAAAAAGCTCTACACAAAAGTGTACATACTCTGATACTATTTATACAAAATTCTAGAAAATACAGACAGATTTACAGTGACACTTAGCAATTGCCTAGGATTAGGTGGAGCAGGGATAAAGATCACAATGGGCAAGGGGGAATATATGTGGGTGATGGAAATAATCACTGTCTCCATTTTGTAGTGATTAGTGATAGTATGAGTGTATACTATGACTGTGTTCAATTAGTCCTCTAGCATTTTCAACTCTACAATATTAGCAACAGTAGTAACTGTCTTGATTTTTCTCAGTGAGATATTACAGGAAATTTTGATAGAAAACACTTCTTGTTGAATGTGCTCCCTTGTAAGAATCAACTATTTTTTTTAAATTACTAGCCAATATGACTCCAAAAAATTTATCATATACTTTTAAGGCACCCAAATAAAAACCAAATCAACTTCTATTTATCACATCTCGTACTTTGTATAAAATACTCTTGGAAGAAGCAAAGTCAGTAACAACTAAATCTATAAGATGGGAACATACAATCCAGCAAGCCTTGCCCTTAAAGCAATAATTCTGTTCACAATTTTACTTAATACCACTACAAAGTAAGATATTCAGGAAAGAATCTAAATAAAAAAATAATTCCTCACTCATACCAGACTCATCAACCCATAATATATTAATATCACTCAAATAAATAAAATAAATGTTGGCTAAAAGGCGCTGCTTATTAATCTAATGGAAAAAATAAAATTTCTAATTTTAAAGCTACATATTCCGTATGTAACAATGATATGACTATTATAAAAGAATCATGGGAATGTACAAGGTGTTGCATTTATAACGCAGAATGAGAATGAGAACAAGTGGGAGAGAAAAAGACACTCAGGAAGAAAAAAAGTCCTCTGAAATGAGTTCTGAATAATCCAACATAAACTGTCATCTTGAAAAAAGACATGACTGCATGGTTTTTCTGTCTCTTTCACATACAAAATAAAGAGGAAATGAAAAGTAAATAGGAGACAAAGAGTATTAATATTGTTAAAGGGGCTGGCAGAGGGGTCGAGCTCTCTACAAATGTTGGGGCGATTCAAAGTGAAAAAGAGAATGTCATGCCAATAAATGTATAAATGCAGATACAACACAAACTTCTAGAATGACACATCTCACAGAAACTGATTTAAACTGAAATAAAAAAACATTATAGGAATAAAGGACAAGGCAGCAGTGAAGCAAAGACTTTGGTCTCATTTCCTCTGCATACTCACAGCAAGACTGCAGCAAAACAAAAACAAAAAACACTTGAAAGAAAAACTGACAATTTCAGCACTGGGTGGTATAGTATCTGGAAGAGAGGGCCTTCCTCCACACAAACAAGATCATATAAGTAAGTCATCTAGGTGGACAGGGTGAATTCTGGTGGTCAGGTGAGCTGGAAAAATATACAGTAGAACTGGCAGGCACATTGACACTATAGAATAGGGTGAGTCTCGCAAGAAAAGCAGAGGCAGGCCTTAGAAAATGTTAAGCATCACCCACTAAGCTCTCTATGAAGGGCTGCAATAGTGAAGCCACACCCAGTGGACCTATGCTGCATAAGCTCAGCCTGGGTAAGCTCTCTGAACACATGCAAAGGCAGAGTTATGAAAAGCACACAACCCACTGGCATCAGTGAGGCCCCATAAGCCCCCCTGAATAGGTATGAGTATGGAGTATTGGGTATGAGTGTCAGCAAATCCTGGCTGACAAGCTCACATCAGCTTGATCCCAGGGAGCACCCTGGGGATGGGAATGAGGGTGGAGTTACAGCTAGTGGATACCCTACAATATCAGCATGGTTCTAGTAAGCTCTCTGAATGAGTGCAAGGGTGGGGGAACCCCAGATTACATCAATGTGGTATTGACAAGCTCCCTAAAGGACTATGAGTACAAACTGACCACAACAGACATCCCACAGACATAAAAGTGGCCTTGATAAAATCCATGAAGGGGTCTAAAGGTAAGTCCCCAATATCAGACCCCCCACAGAGAGTACTTACCCCATTAAATAAGCCAGCAACAGTTAAGTTCTGATATACACTACCATCTACTGAAAAAATAGAAATTTTTTTCTGCACACTAAAAATAGAAATTTTTTTCTGCACTACTAATCACTTAAAAGGAAATAAGGAGATTTTTTTTAAAAAGCAAATAGCAACCTGGGTTGTCAGGAGACTACTACATCACAGGGAGAGAACAAATCTAATCTCCAGAATCCAACCACAAAGAGATGGAAAATGTGTTTTACTCAGCAGACACAGAGATCAAAACTGCCATCAAAAAGAAATTCAGAGAAAACATAGAAAAAATCTGACCAAAGAACTACATAAAAACCAGGAGGGGGGGAAGGGGACAAGGGATGAAAGCTCTGAGAAATAAAATAGATCAAAATTGAAACTTTAAATAAGAAAGTCCAAAAGATAAAAAATAGAAAAAGCTACAGAAGTAAACTAAAGGAAGACTGAATCAGTAACAATGAAGATGCTAATGCACAAAATACATGTGGATGAAAAAACTTAGGAAGAAAAAGAAATGAATGTTTCAACTCCTAAGAAAAGGCAAGACTTAAGGGTATCTCAGAGGCGAGACAGAAGAGAATAGAGAACTTTTAGAAAATAATAGAGGAAAACTACCCAAACTGGGAAAAGAAACTAAATATACAAGTCCATGAAGCTAAAATATAAGAACACCAAAGTAATAGAAAGAATGTGACCTATACCAAGACATATACTAGTGAAAATTCCAAGACTTTAAGATCAAGAATATGGAAGTTAGCAAAGAGGAGCAAATTCCTATAAAGAAACTCAAATCAACCTAATAATGAACTATCTGAATAAACACTATGGGCAAGGAGACAATGGAATGACATGATCAAAATACTTAAATACAGAAACTGTCAGTCAAGAGTATTCAGTAAGGCTTACTTCCAGCTATGAGGGAGGAATAAGGTTTTATCAGACAAACTGATAAAACTGATAAAAACTGAGGGGCTTGCGAATATTATACTTATTCTTCCAAAAATGTTGAAAGGAGCGCTTTCTTTTATCTAAATAAAAGAGAATAACATACACAAAACACTAAACAAGGAAACAGATAAAGCCTCAAAGTCAAGGGAAAAACTAACAGCAATAGATTTTCCTATATTAATAATTACTCTAAGTACACAAAATGAACTCATCAATTAAATGGCACAGTGTCTGGTTGGGTTGGGAAACAGAATCCAAAATTCCACTATATTCAGAAAACGCATGCGATTCAAAGATAAATATAGGCTCAGAGTAAAGGATTAAGAAACAATTCCACAAGTAAATGAGAAAAGGAAGGCTGGGGGGCCTAGGTGCTGTATTGGGAAGCTCCGGCCAGCTTGGCCTGTGGGGGCTGTCTGTGCCCCGATTGGCACACGCTTACTCCTGTCAGCCGGCCTCTGGCTGGTAGCTGCACCAATTGTGCAACCACTGAGCACCCTCTGCTATCAAGTTGGCTGGTAAGAGGGCTTTGGGGGCTGGCCTGGGAGACAAGAACCGGCCCTGGGTATGGGACAACTACAGGCTCTGGGAGGCCCACATGGGAGTTGCTATTGCCCCAGCAAGAGGCGGCTCCACCCCATGGGCACTGGGCTCCAAATGCTCTCACTTCCATGGGGGGAGGGGCCTAGGTGCTGGCTTGGGGAGCTCCAGCCAGCTTGGCTTGTGGGCCAGGCACGCACCCGCAGCTACCAGCCGGTCTCTGGCTAGCAGATGCACCATTTGCGTACCCACTGAGCACCCTCTGCCGTCAAGCTGGCTGGTAAGAGGGCCTCGAGGGGCTGGTCTGGGAGACACCGCACACGGGCGCGGCGCACGGGCAAGAAAAGATCCACACAGGGTCAGGAAAAATAGGGGGGAAGAGGTCTTGCCAGTTCACTCTCACTCCACTTAGTCCTCAGGAGGAATAAGAAAAACAAACTGCAAACAGCAACATAGAACACGTGAGGGACCAGATAAGCACCCCGCCAATACAACTGGGCAGGACACAGGAGGACTATCATAGACCATAATGGACTGAAGAAACAACCATGATGAAGACCTATCACAAAAGTGTGCCTACAAATTCATCAGGAATGGATGAACCAAGCACTCCATTTCAGGATAAGCTACCCAAGAAAACAAGGAGTCCCTCCACACCGTGGGAGAGGAAGCCCACAGAGCTGGGGAACTGGCTCCACAACAAATCTGCAAAGAAACAGAGTGGAGATCATCCACAAAGGCCATTTGTGAATGCCTACCCTCACTGAGAAATCCAATTACAGGAAATGACTTAGAGCAAGGCCCCCCAAGCCAGAAGGCAGAGCTGCAGGGTGACGAGGCAAAGGATATACGGGGGAGATAGACTGGAAAGGGCAGCCAGCAATGAGAAGACATTGTTAACCTCAAGTGAGCATGGACAGACTGCCCAATGCAAAGCTAAGACTACAATCCTTCACGCACAGAATGCTGTGTACCAGGAACACAGTCCCTCACCTGTCAAATAGACACAACCACAGAAAAGGAAGAGAGACCTATGGACTTAATATTAATCATCAAACAATGAGAGAGAAGTCTGAGTGAATGGATAGACCGTAGGGGTTGGGGGGAGGAGAGGCAGGAAGGCATCCCAGAAACCATTTATCTACGTAACAATTTTTTTAAAAAAAATGAATAAAAAAATAAAAACAGGAAAGCAGGGAAATCATACTTCTATTAGACAAAAAAATTTCCCAGCTGAAAAAATAAAAAAGGTAACAAGAGATGAGTGGGCACTATTTAATGATTAATAGAACAAAACAGAAAACAAAGTACTCATCAATGTATAGGCACCAAACAAAAGAATACAAAAATATATAAGACAATTACAATCAATCTGAAATCCAACACTGAGAAAAATATATTGGCCCATGAGACTTCAACATCCCACATTCACCAATGGGAAGATCAACTAAAAAGAAAATAATCAGGACACAATAGTCTTAGACAAAGAATTAGATCAGATGACCTTAACAGAAATTCATGGTGCCATAGACCTCAAAAAAACTGAATATACATTCTTGCAGTTCAGGAGACACTCTCTAAAATTAACTACATATTGGGTTACAACTATCAATTAGCCACATAGAGTGACAAGTATCAACAAATTTATGAAGAATGAAATATTATCAAGGATCTTCTATGTCTATAAAGATATCAAGCTAGAAATCAACCGTGAAAGGAAATCAGGAAAAACCTTTAACTCATGAGATTGAACAACTGAATGACTGAGTTAAGGAGGAAATTAAACAAGCAATCAAGAAATACTTTGAAATGAATGACAATTGGACACAAACTACCAGAACTTACAATACATAGAAAAAATCAGAATTACAAGGGAAACAAAAGAGAGCTCTAATAACTATAAGTCTCATTTCAAGGAACTAGAAAAAGGAGAACAAAGAAATCCAAGTGAGCAGTAGGAAGGAGTAGAAATAAGTAAAAGTATAAGACAGTCACAAAAGTGAATAAAACCAAAACCTGGTTTTGAAAAAGTAAACACAATAGACAAACCTCTAGCTAGGCTCACAAAGAATGCAGAAAATTTAAGAAAGACCCAAATGAATAAGAACTTACAACAGACATCTCAGAAATTCAGAGGATGATGAGATTAGTATTAACACAGGTACGTTAATAAGTTCAATTACTTAAAGAAGATGTAAAAATTCTTAAAAATGTACAAAACATTCAAGAACGAATAAGGAAGAAACAGAAGACCTGAAGAGTCTAACTACAAGCAAGGAAACAGTAATAAAATATTTGCCACCTACCCCTAGAAAAACAGACTAGACACAGATTGTTCACAAGTGAGTTTGATCTTATCTTGCTCAAAATCTTTCAAAGAATTATGAGAGAATACTTTCAAACATATTTTATGAGGCTAACATTACCCAAAATAGCAAAATCAGACAAAAACAGTGACAGGTTAAGAGAAATGCAGATGATTTCCCTAATGAGCACACATGCAAATATCATCAAAAAATCTTAGCAAACCAAAATGAACAGTACATCAAAAGGTTTATACACCATGACAAAGTGGAATTTTTACTAGGGACACAGTGATGTTTCAACATCTAAAAATCAATGTAATTCACCATTATCAACCAAAGGAAAGATTAAAATCGTATCAATAGATGCCAAGAAATAATTTGATAAAAATTAATATTTATTTATGATGTAACCCTAAAAAACTGTGAATTGACAGAGCTCATTTCAACGTCATAAAGGCTATACATGACAAACCCATAGCTAACAACATTTTCAAAAGTGAAAAACTAATAAGTTTTTCCTTTAAGATGCAGTACATGACAATAAGTTCACTTTCACCAATAGCATTCAACTAGGAAGTCTAGTGAGAGTAATTAGACAAGAAAAGTTTATAAAAAGTATATAAAAGGAATCCAAACTGGGAAAGAATAATAAAGCTATCATTATTTGTAGACAACATATTAATATACATAAAGAATCCTAAACATACACTGCAAAATGAAATAATAAATCAGTTCAGCAAAGTAACAGGTTACAAAACCAATACACTAAAATCAGTTGCCATCACATATGCAAACAATGAGACAGATGAAAAAGAAATTAAGAAAAACATCTCATTTACAATTATACCAAAAAAGTTAAATACAGAAGACAAAACAAAGAAGGTAAAAGTTACCTTTACAAAGAAAACTGCAAGAAACTGTTAAAAGAAATAGAAGATACAAATAAATGGATTGGATTGGAATAATTAACATTGCCAAAAGGGCAATACTACTTAAAGCAATATACAAATTCAACGCATTCCCTATCAAAGTTTCAATTACATTTGCCTGAGAAATAGAATAAACATACAAGACCCCAAATAGCGAAAGCAATCCTGACAACAAAGAGGAAGAATGACAGTATCACACTCCTACAATTTGAAATTGACTACAAAATTGTATTAGTCAAAACAATTTAGTACAGGAAAACAGACACAAAGATAAATTGAACTTCACAGAGTCCAGAAATAAACATTAATCTACAATAAGGAAGAATATACAAAAAAAAAAAAAAAAGAATATAGAGTAGTCTCTTCAATAAATGGTGTTGGGAAAAACTGGACAGTCACATGCAAAAGAATAAAACTACACCATCATCTCATACAATACACCAAAATCAACTCAAGATGGATAAAAAAACTTAGATGGTAGACCTAAAATCATGAAGTACATTGAAGAAAACACAGGCAGAACACTCCATGACATAAATTTTTAAATATGGCTTTCTGGAGTCATTGGTAACAGAACAGAAAACAAAAGAATATAAACAATTAAAACCACATCAAACTGAAAAAAACGGCAAATGATATAAACTGTCAAAAAGTGAAAAGATGACTCTACTGAATGAAAGTATCTCCACACCAAACATCTAACAAAAGGTTGTATCAAAAATCAATAAAGAACTTACACAATTCAACAAAAAGAAAACAAATAATCCAACCAAAAAGTGAGAAGAACTAACTAAACAGACACTTTTCTAAAGAAATCATACAAATAACCAAGACTCAGCATGTTCATCACCACTTAACATCAAGGAAATAGAAATTAAAAACCACAATATGATAGCACCATCTCACACCTGTGAGAATGTCCCATATCAAAATGACCAGCAACAAATCTGGCGAGGGTGAGAAAAAGGATGTCTCTTACTCTGTTGGCAGGAATATAGATTAGTCAAGCCCCAGGGAAAGAAGTATGGTTGTTCCCAAAGCTTAAAAATGGATCTGTCATAGGACCCAGAAATTCTACTTCTAGATATCTATCAAAAAAATACAGAACTCAAAAGGAAAATGTAGGACTTCCATGTTTATTGCAGCACCGTTTACAATAGTCAAGTTACAGAAACAACTCAAAGCCCCATCTTGAGTAGGTCAAGATGTACATTTACACAGTGGAATAGGACTCAATGTTAAAAAAAATGCCATTTGAGGCAACACAAATGGAGCTGAAACGGATTATGCTAGTGAAATAAGCCAGAAGAAGAATGATAAAATAGGGATGGTGCCACTTACATGTGAAATATAGATCAAAAAATTTAATTCTATTGTTTCTATTTCTTAAAACCAACCCTTGAAAGCTGACCATAAAACTGAGACATACAGAAGGGGAGGGGAGAAGGAAGAGGTGAAGATAGGGTGGAGGGTTATGAGTGTTTTGGTAGTAGATGTGCTATGGTCACTATATATGAAGGGGTAGATACTATACTTCCAAAACACTATCAATGACATAAACCAATGGTATTTCAATAAAAATATATAAATATACACATACATATGAAATGAGTATGCAGTAGAGCACAGATTAAAATTAACTGGCAATGTACTTTTCAATTTAACATAAAATTAAACTTAACTACAATATAGATTCAAAAAAGTGTATCTTTCAGGACTATCTGCCAAACTAAATTAATGACATCTCTACATGAACACTACTTATATTATTAGTAACTCTAAATACATTCTAACCAGAAGAGTCAAGGTTTTCTAGGTAGGTGGTTTATTTCAGGGTCTGAGACAAAAAAATGGGGGGTTTCAATGAGACTGGTAAGAATGAAAAGAATCATTTTTAAACTAATAGGATCAGACACAAGACAACTCCCTCACACCATGTACAAAAACCAATTCAAAATGGGTAAAAGACTTAGAAGTCAGACCTGAAACCATCACATACATAGAGGAAAACTTGGGCAAAACCCTCCACAAATTATAATTCAGAAATCCCTTTCTGGACACATCACCCGATGGCAAAAAGTTGAAGGAAAACATAAACAGATGGGACTACATCAAACTAAAAAGCTTCTGTACAGCAAAAGAGACACCAGGAAAAAAAAAGAAGAAGCCCAACCGAATGGGAAGAAATTTTTGTCCTCCACAAGAGTGATAAGGGTTTAATAACAAAGATCCCCAAGGATCTCACACAACTAAACAAAAACAAAACAAGAAGCTCAATCAAAAAATGGAGAGAACTAAAAAGACACTTCTCCAAAGAAAAAATACAAATGGCCAACAGGCACATGAAAAATTGGTCAACCTCACTAGCAATCAGGGAAATGAAAATCAAAATCACAATGAGATACCATTTTACACCAATAAGAATGGCCCACATCCAAAAAATGGGCAACAACAAGTGCTGGTGGGGATATGGAGAGAAAGGAACAATTTTACACTGCTGGTGGGAATGTAAACTGGTCCAACCATTATGGAAAGCTGTGTGGAGGACCCTCAAATTAATGAAAACGGAACTACCATTTGACCCAGCAATTGCTCTCCTGGGAATCTACCTAAAGGAGACCTTAATGCTTGTATAAAGGGACACCTGTGCTCGGATATTTACTGCAGCACAATTTATAATTGCAAGGACTTGGAAGCAACCTAAATGTCCCCAAACAGATGACTGGATGAAAAAGATGTGGTAAATATACACGATGGAATATTACTCATCAATTAAAAACGACAATTTTGATGATTTTATGTAACATGGATGCATTTAGAAGAAATCATATTAGCAGAAACAAGTTAAAAAAAAAAAGACAGAAACCAAATGGTTTCACTAATATATGGGGAATAGGAAAAAATAAACAAAAGCCATGAGGAAAAGTCAAAACAAGCTAAAAACCAAACTGAAGTATACAACTCGAGGTGGGGCAGTGGGGAGAATAGGGTGGGAACAGTCAGGAATGGTAGGGGGGTAAACCCTAGAGATTACAAAGATGTGAAATTTATATGTAAATAAATTTTTTAAAATAATAATAGGGTCAGACACAGAAGACTTTGAGTCAATCTGAGGAAATACCTACTGATGAAATGCCACAATTTGAAAAGCAAAAAAATAACAAAACAGTAACAATTTGATTTAAAATGCTCACTAAAAACTCTGAATGAAGGTGATACTCAAAAATTTAAAAAAATTCAAGTAGTCATTATTTTGCAAATATACTTGGACAATGGAAAAGAAAATTGGTAAGCTCTGTAAATTTATCAATATTATATTTTTGTATAAATGACAAATGACCTATAATTAAGCATTTTTAAAATATTTTTTGCATCTATAAAGAACCATGCTGGCCATTTAACTTTAGAAAAGAAAAAAAAAAAAGAAAAAACAAAAAACACAAACATAGCTACTAGTGGAGGAAATTATTATGCCAACTCCTTGTTCAAAAATGTTTCCAAAATAGAGGTTTTATGAAAAAGCCCAGCATCTGTGGACACTGAATATGTATATCAAAATATAAGTCATGGAGGTAGGGTAACTTAACTAGACCTACAGTTAACATGGACATTTGAATCAGATGATTAAAGACTTGTACAAGAAATTTTCAAACTTGCTTCTATTTGCCACCATGACTATTTCTCTTTCAAGAACATACTCAAGATCAGAAAATTCAAATGGTGAAAAGAACAAGGGAAGCAGGGAGAGCAGAAATAGAGAAGGCAAGGCGAAAATCATTCTCTACCTATAAGCTACATCCTTTTGACAAATACCAGTAACTTTCTTTACCATGAAAACATATGTCATCAAAAAAGACTATGGTGGTTCTAAATAATGTTTTTATATTTATATATAATACCTTCAATTCAGTTCAATAGATCCTAAAGTGTCATTGGATATTCCCTTATTCAAAATTTACATAATCATTACTATCACAGGTGGAAGCTAAATTTCAGTTTCTGATGATCAGTTTAACCTTTATATCACCTGATTAAACTTTGTCTTCTTTCTTAAAACCCCAAGTTTGCAAACAAGTCACAATATAATATATGCTATAGTATAGGTCTTGTGTGAATAGCTAAGATCTTCAACTGCTTCAGCTGCAATACAAGCCATTGAGCCTAGGCCAATATAAGCCAATTTGAATAATCAATATGACAACCTTATTTTTCTAACGCAAACAGGATTGCTACAGTAAGGTGTCTCACTGCCACATCACAGTCATGGCCTCTTTTAACCCCTAATTAGATTGAGGCGATTATCCCTGCTCTTCCTTACAAGTGTACAGCTTGGATAAGGGATGACAAAAGCTATCTGCCACTTATTCAGCCTTTGCAGACAGCAGGTTATCCAGGGAGATAGAGAATAAGATCAACAAACAATTGTTATTCATATCATCATCTAAAGTGTTGAGACAGTCACAGTTTCCATACATGCAGAGTGAAAATAGCCCAGAGCATGAGGTATCTGCAGACTGCTTAAGAACATTGGGGTTACACAGATGGAAATTCATGGTGATGTTGGGGAATTATGTCTAAATCAAACTCATCTGCATAAAAAGAAATGATTGGGGATTTGTCTTTTGTATATTATATATCAAGCTTTCATTATGTTTCTCTTCCTGAATTCTTTGATGCTAAATTTTAATACTGATTATTCTAAACAGAACATTTGTCATAAAAAGAATGCCAAAATTAATGGTTTTCAGAAACTTAAGTGCTTTACAATTCAATTAAAATATTTGTAAACACAAAGTAGTAAACTTTAAGAGCTATTTTATTAACTCTGTGGATTCCAAACATTTTTCTTAGCAATCACAAAAATCAATCTCTCTAATCTTAGTCAATTCTGATGGAAACGGATTCATCAGAACCAGATTCATTGTTAACTAGATAACTGTGGACACCAGAAAATAATTAAAGGTTATTTTCCTCAAGCAGAGACACTAAACTGAGAACTCCTTACTAAATTTACAATAATCTGAGAAAAATATAGAAAGTTTGACCCTACCAAGGAGGAAAAAAAGAAATGTTAATGGGAATGGCCCATCTCCTCTGAAGATGATAAAGTCACAGTAGAAGCAATAAAATAAGGAAATGAGAAAAAGGATTTTCTACCTTTTCCTTTTCATTGGCAAGGTCAGCAGGTATCCTATTTTTAATTCATAATTACTTTGTTGCAAGAAAAAGAATGTGAATCCACAATCTTTTCTAGTGAATTCTGTTTTATATTATTCATTCGGTCACTCAATCAACACCACTGCCTTTAAAGCAGTCAACTAAAATATATTCTTTTTCTAATAACTGAGTTCCACAGCTCAAAATATTATGCAAAGTCACTCCAAGAACAATCAGAATAAATATTTCCCTTGTTAGTAGAAAAATGTCATTTAAGTTTAAACCTGATTTTTGTAAAGCGCGAAGACTCACTGAACACCAAGTCCATGTAAAATGTTGTGATCACTTCATTATCAGTGGACAATTGAACCAAGTTGTATTATGACAATTTATATTTAGTGACTGACAACTTATCTGAACAGTGTAAGATTATCTAATTGTGCCTCGTTTCCTTATTATAGGATAACATATGACTTTGTTCTTAAAGTTTAGTATTGAAATACTGGGTAGGCCTTGAAATATTATTCATAATTCCCCTCTAAATGTGTCTCTGGCGCACCGTTTTGGACACAGAAACCCAAGGCTTCTAAATATTTGCTTTATGGAAGGTTTGCAGTCAACATTTTAAACATCTGATTTTAAGCAACACGACTTTCTTGTGATATTAATGATAATATTTACTTTTGTAGAATGGATCTGATAAGAAAAAAGAAGTTGTCGACTGATGGGAGTACTTTGCTAGATAGGACAAAATGTATACCATAAGTGAAAAAATGTTTATCATATCTAAACTTAAACTGTTAAGAGTTAAATCAGTTAAGATTTTATTCCTGCATTCCACTTCTGGTGCACACACACACTCACATGATATGCAATATGTGTATTGTATAAAAGTAAATGTAAAGAAATCTATGCCTATTTCAGATAAAATATTTTAAGTATTTAGTAGAATATATACTAGCAAAACTGCATAAAATTAGCTATAGTAAATAAAACCATATAATAGTTGTTGTGAATTACTTTTCTATCCATATAGAGTTAAACCATAAGTGCTAAAATAATTAATAAGTGCTAAAATTAAAAAATGTTTAAAGAAAATGTTAAAATGTTAAAAGAAAAAAATCACAACAAAGGACATTTTTGGCTAGTAGGTAAGTAACTCTTATTGCATTATTTTATTCAGTCCTTTTTTTGTGTGACTATTTTACTATTTTTCAGTAATCATTCTGTCATATATTCTTCAGTAAAAATAGTAAAATAGTTCTTTCACTCAGAATTTCATATGTGCTTGACACATTACTAAACATTCACTAAATTTTATAAGCAAGGAAAAATTACTGATGAGGAAAGTATACATGCAACATATAAACATAAAATATTTATCTATGCTATATTTAGAAATCTGGAATGTACAAAGCTAATTTTGAAAGCACAAAAATAAGTTTAAAATACCAACAAACTTTTAAGTCTTGCTTTTATCTGATGATAACAACTCATAATCATCTGGCTTTTTTTTTAGATATAATGCTAAAATTATAACAACTCAATTTTTTTTCAAGACTTTTCCAACAGTGATATCAGTACTGAAAAACTACACAGAAGGGAGAGAAAGTAAAAGAGCAAGAAGAGTAGAGATTACTGCAATGAAATTATCATTGCAAATTCAAGTCAATTCAAGACAGAGTTTGAAAGCAAATTCAAGACTTAAAGCATCATTTGTAAAAAAAGATGCTGAGTCATGACTTTCCCATGAAGTTATCATAGGCAAAATCCAAGACAATGCTATATAACCCTAGGGATGGGGCACAAATATTGTGAAAGACCTAATCAGCAATTTCAAACATCCAAGTTATTGCTTATCTCTTGAACCACAGTAGAAACCAATGGATATAAACAATTATTAAAACTTCACAGAAGAGAAATGGGAAAATATGTAATATCAAAGAATGAAAATGGCACATAATGGTTGTGCTAGTTCTGAGTTACTGCTTCAGCAATAGGTCTAATGTAGTTATAAGCTGCAAATGACATTTCTCCCTTGCCAGCTAAATACTTGTTGGGCTGTATTAATTAGGGGAGTCAGTTTAAGAAATTGAGGAGGGTTTCCCTGTTTTACCTGCTGCTCCTGTCAGGGAGACCCCAACAACCAAATGGGATCCAATTTCTAGGTTTCCTCCAGTCCCCATTCTTCCAGAACCAGATCCATCACATTCCCTTAGATGCACTAGCAGTAGTCAAACAGCTCTCCTTACTACAAGGTCTCTCCGTCTTGGCTCTGTGGGGACCTTCCACTTATCCCTCAGTTGCCAATACTAGCCAGGCAACAGTACCTTCTGATCAGAGATTTGCATCCATGCTTTCCGGGATATTAAAACTTGATCACCCAAAATTCTTATCTATGTTACACTAGGAATAATGCCTGATTTGCTGCTATTCACACGCCATACCTATTTAACCAAGTCCCCATAAGGAATACTCTTGGCTAAGGGAACTAGTAAGTTTTCTCTAGGTGAGTTAGTCCCTAACTAGTACAAGGGCATCAAATAGTACTTATTTTATAGGTAATCATCTCCTTAAATATTATTTTTAGTGTCAAATTTATGTGAAATTATTTCTAAGGGCTTACACAGTATGGCCTCTCTAAAAGTTTTGTTTTTTCTTTTCCTGTTTCCTCCCACAGTTTTTTTATATAAACCTATGAGAAAGTCCCAACAAGTCACTAATGTGACTAAGATACTTTCATCTTATTAAGTTTAAGCCCTTATCCTTTCTATTGCATTTAAGCCAAAAGGATATATATGAAACAACAAAAGCAAACCCCAGTAAGTCTGGGCAACAGTAACTGGAACAGCCAGAGAGTGGTAAGGGCATGGACACGTCATCAAGAGTCAGTAAGAAACATTAGTAAGAAACATAACATCAATCAGTTAAAATTTCAAATCCTGGAAAAATGCCCCACATTCATTAATACATATTTACTTAATTTATATTGGGGTTAGTCACAGTGGGAGATGTAAGATATCTATGTATAAAACATACAACTGCCTTCAATTAAGACAAGAATTATTTAGACAACTATATAACTCTTAACATACAAAATCTCACCTTGTTATCTAGAGGAAAACATCCCTTAACTTTTGCTACTTCAGTTTTCTCATTTGTAAAGGAAACAGGCTGGATCAGTTTTCTGTCACTACATATTTACCATGACAGAATTTCTTTTTTGTACTGAGGCAAGGAAAGCTCAGCATCACTGTTATCAAGAGTGACAAAAAGACTAGTTTTGCATAAGAAAGACTATCAAGATTATATTGTTTTTTCAATTTTAAAAATCAAAGTTCATTCTGATGCCCTTCTTCCTCAAACTAAATGGTCAAATCACCTCCCAAACAGTGGTACCAGGTATTTTCACAGTATGTTTACAGGAAAATTACAAGTAAAGTATTAGTTCCAGATTCATGAGCCAGATCATGTGTCACTGAGTAGCTTCCATACAGTGAAGAGTTAACCACTTATACTTACAGTAGTTATCACTGTGTGGTTACACCTACACTTAGCATAACTGTTGACTTTTGATACAAGAGTAATGTGGTGAAAACATCTTTCAAATTTGATTTTTTTTTTCTACCTCAATAGTTTTGATAATTTCCTTGCATATTTTAAATTTTACCATATTTATACAGAGGAAATGAGAAAATGTTTGAGGATATTGATTTAACCATATTTTTCAAAATATCAAGAGGCAGAAGTCGGTAGAGCATAATCTCATTCACATAATAGCTATATTAAATGTATAAAGTATCGAAGCATAAATCTTAAATGTAAATGTGGTTAACAGTAGTCAATTCAGAAAAATGAGGAAAATATGGAGTTTTCTCTTAATATATTCCAATATATAAGAAATATTTTACAAAATGTATCTGTAATTTTTAATTAAAATTTTTATTTAAAAATAAATTAGAGGTAACAAATTGAAAAATCCTGAACTTTAAAGTCAAATAGTGTAATTATTAAATTACTTCAGCAGTTTTAAAGCATCAGGCCCTGTTCATAAGCTCTGGGTACAGAGCAGTAAACAAGGTCTATCCTTTTGAAGCTTATATTCTCATGGGAATTCTAACCATTTACCCACTCTGAGAAATATATATATATGTAAAAATTAGCTTGTGTATATATATATTTATATAGTATAATCTTTGCATATTACATATAATATTTACGTATAATATGCGATAAGTAAATATTATATGTGTATATGTAAATATTATAATATGAATATATGATATATAGCATAATATGCAAATATTAAAATATGTGGATATTATATGTAAATGCTGAGCTATGCAAATATTATATATTAAGATATATATAATATATATAAATATGTGATTACAATATGTAAATATTATAAAATGTAAAAATAGTATATAATAGCTTACAGAGTAATGGAATGGTAAAAAAGTAAATTTACAGTAAGTGTTTAGGAAAGATTTTTTTCAAAACATTACACTTGAATTAAGGGCCTAGGTAATAACAATGAAAAGCATCAAATGAGAAGCTCCAGAGGATGGAAAGAACAGTTGGCTAGAACACATGAAGAGGCAGGAGAAAGCTGAGTTCTTGAGACTGACATCCAAGGTACTGATGTCAACAAGACGTTATTGCAGACTTGAAGGGGAGGGAAGACATACATGACTTATATTTTCAAGAGATCCTTCCAGTTTGTTTGTAGGTAATGAATTGGAGGGAGGGCATTAGTGCAAGAAAAAAATTAATTAGGAAGCTAAACTTTAGCACAGATAGAAAACAGCATTGGCTTGGTCTACATCAATGTAAATAAATGAAAATAAATAACTGTTATCTTTAATGCAACTGAATTTTTTTAAATTTATTATTATTTTTGGTTTTCACACAATGTATGTTTTTTGATCCCCTTGGGAATGCCCCTTTTTCCTCCTCTGGTGGCTCCTCATCCTTTCTTTTTGCTATTTGTCTGTGTCTGGACCTTTGATCTCTCTCTTTTTTGGAATTATGTTCTTTTCCTGGGTGAGGATCTGCTTTTTTGGAACATGGTAGACTGTGCTACTTAAGATTTCCATTCCTAATTTTGCATCCAGCAGCCAGTTCAGGCTCACTTGGCATGAATCAGTGCCTCTTCCTTCTTGCTGGCTGTCCCCTGCATTGTTTCCTGTTTCATTTGCTGCTTCTTTGCCTTGTAGGTTAGGCCATTGACATAGGGAATCTGCCTTCCATCATCTGTCTGTAGAGAAGTTCCTTGGGGGAGAAAGTCATTAGCAGATGGTTGATGTAACAGGTCTCCTCAGTTTTTGTTGGCAGCTCTGCTATGGGGTTGCTGTCATAATCTTTGGGCTTCCTCCCTCTGTGGAAAGGGGTGTGTCTTGCCCTTGCTGAAGGTGTCTCTGATCTGGGATTCTGGCTCACAGACACTAGTGACTTTGTAGGTCTGATTCTGTATTAGTCTCTATAATAGGTCTCACCATCCTGGGGTTGGGGTTCTCTTCGTGCTCATTTTTGGGTCCTTCCCAGGGGATGTGTGTGATTCCTGGGTCTTTATTCTTACCCTTCACCTCTTCTGTTTCTGTGATTTTCCTTATCACAGAGCAGATTATCTGTGTTTTCCTTATTCTTGATGAGGACTGACTGGAGTGGAAGCATACCAAGGGGTTCAGTAGCACACCCCACACACACACACTCTGCATGCACCCTGGCAGGGTTCAAGCTTGTGGGGCACTGGGCAAACCCAGTCCTACGTGGGTTGGTTGTAAATGAAATTTTTAAATAGAAGAAAATTCATTTCTTCTTTTCTGTAAGTGCCTACATAACATCCCTAAATTTTCTTCTTAACCAACAAAGTCTAAAGTGTTCACTAGCCAGTCCTTTATAGAAAAGATTTACTAAAAATGGAAAAAGTTTAGAAACTGAAATATGGTGGGCATAGTTACAAAATCTTGGAATTTTCAACATTTGGAGAAGAAGAGAGCAAATGAGTAGTCAATAAGATAAAATTGTGGCTCTTCAAGAGAAAGAGAAAGAACACAGGGAAGTAGTGAACTGTGACATGATCAGCTGTGTTGAGTACTTCTGGAAAAACCTATATGCAATAAAAAAGAAGTCCTCTGCATTTAACAAAACTAGAAATCAGCCGGTAAGAGCAATCTTACAAGAGAAAGTGGTGAGAGTAGAAATTCAAATGTTTGAAGAGTGAATAGGAGGCAAAGGATTTGAAGAAATTCTGTTGAAATGGGGAGCAGAGAAATAGAATGGAATAGTGCTGGGAGGATGAGGAGTAAGACAGTGCTGTGGTTCCTCTTTTTTTTTTTTTTTTTTAAACCTCATTTTAGTTTTGTAAAAGGCTAGGGAGAATTATCTAGCAGAGGAACCCTCCATGAATTACACTTCAGAAATCCTTTTCAGGACACATCTATAGCTGGCAAAAAAAAAAAAAAAAAAAATGAAGGAAGGAAGAAAAACAAACAGCTGGGACTACATCAAACTAAAAAGCTTCTGTACAGCAAAAAAGACTCTAAACAAAACAAAAGAAACCAGCCAACTGGGAGAAAATTTTTGCCCTCCATATAAGTGATAAGGGTCCAATAACAAAGATCCACAAAGAACTCATACAACTTAACAAAAACAAAGCAAAAAGCCCTGTCAAATAGTGGGGAAAGGAACTAAAAAGACACTTCTCCAAAGAGGACATAATGATGGCCAATAGGCACATGAAAGAATTCTCCACACCACTAATTAGGGAAATGCAAATTAAAACCACACTGAGATACCATCTTATACCAGTAAGAATGACCCATTAAAAGCAAAACAAAACTGTAACACTCTTACACTGCTGGTAGGAGTGCAAACTGGCCTAGTCACTATAGAAGGTTGTGGAGGACCCTCAAACAACTGGAAGTGAAATTACCATTTAACCCAGCAGTCCCACTACTGGGAATCTACCCAAAGGATACAGAATCACAAATTCAAAAGGACACCTGTACTAGTATATTTACTGAAACACTATTTACAATTGCCAAGATACAGAAACAACCCAAATGCCCTTAAATGAACAAATGTTTGAAAAAGATATGATATAGCTACACAATGATATATTACTCATCAATCAAAGACAAGGGGGGGGGGAGTAAAGAGCAAGGGGGGGGAGTAAAGCTGGGGGAGGGGGAGAGCACAAGAAATAAAGATGGTTCACAGGTGATGTGGTGATGGGAGAACCTCGGAGTAGACAATGATGTTTTTACTTGTGTGTGTGAGCGTGCGCAATCAATAAAAAAAATTAAATTAAAAAAAAAGAATTAGCAGAGGGAGGAACTGACCCTGGAAATAATATAATTAGAAGCAGTAATGGGACTCAAAATACAAATGATGGAATTAAGGACATTTTTTTCACATTCAGAGAAAGAATGAGATTTGCGGAGTAAGAAGAGAAAGACGGAAAAGATGACAGGAAATGAACAGTGGTATATTTGCTAGTCTCAGGAAGGTCACACTATTTTACAGGAATACTAGTGTACATAATGTGGAAATGCAGTAGATAGCACCCAGACAGGGTGATACACTAACAAGATTCAGCAGGGGGTATAGCTAGTAATGTCAACTTTTTATGATGTAACTATAGGAGACAGTAGCTTACAAGGTTCAGAGACAAAAGTGTTAAAAGTGAGTAAGAAAAGGCTAATCGTGATAAGTCATATTATCATTATCAAAAAATGCCTAGCTATTCTAACAGATATATCTGTTGGTCAGTGTCTAGCACAATCCACATAACATACTATTTGTATTATAAGAATATTACAACTGTTCTTACAATGTCACATTGAAAATGTCATTCCTAATAGTATTTGCTATTAATCTTAATGTTTGACCAAATTTATCAGTCCACTAAATAACAACAGTTTTGAGAACTTTCACAGACATCAGACAAAATAATAATAGATTATCAAAACTATTTGTACATAGCATATCTAAAACAGGTCTTTCATCATAAAAAGTTACAGATGAAAAAATGAATAATCTGGATTAATTAAAGCAATCTCCTACTTTTTTTGCATATGTTTGAAGATTTATATAAGGAATTTATTTTTAAAAAATTGAGGATGCAGATTGGAACCAAAGTCCTCAGGTTCTGTGTTTTAGAAGAGTGGGCTTTCTATTTTGAAGGTCTGGCAAGTTGAGTTCTATGAAACCGCCAGAGGCAAAGCAATAAGCATAAAAAGGGATTTACTTTATGAGACCTCTGTCCTAGAGTAGACCCTATGAAATTTTTCCAAACACAGGAGTTCAAATTTGCTGTTCAAAGCAATACACTGAACATGAAAGATTACTAATGGCTTATGAACTCCTAATGTAGCATGAATCATGCCAGCAACACTACGACACTGGTTTCAACAAATAGCCTATTTTATTTTATAAACTTCACCAGAATATTATCAACAGCAGTATTAGAAAATGGAAAACTAATAAAATTAGGAGGCAGCATCAGAATACTGCACACTGTGTTTCTCATCACTCTAATGCAGCATCTAATGGATAAGAGACCCGTCTTTTAACTTAAGAAAAAAAGGTCTCTAAGCCTATAAAAATAAATAGCCATTTGATAAAGTTATTAGAGAATATTTTCCTAACAAAACTCAATAATCTGCATTAGTGAAACCAGTTTCTTTTGTAAGAAAAAAATGAGGCAGCAAAGTTCTCTTTCAAAATAATTCTAAGTCTGATTATCTTAAATTTCTTGTTTTCCTTTAGTGATATCTGAAGATGAGATGACTACAAATATTCTCTTTCTATAAATATGTTTTCCTGACTCTGTAATCATCAGAGAACATTATAAATACTGGATAATAAAATTTCTGAAATCAATGTTCCCATATACACACACAGTGGGTTACCTACCAATGAAATACAGCTTTTAATATCTAACCCTGGTTTTATTTGATGTTATGACCAAATATTTTTCTGAAAAGTAAATTTTTACTCAGATTTTTACTCAGTTCCATAACAGCAAAAGCAAAATCCACGTTTAGGTGATTACTGTATGTTTTGATTCAGTTATCTGCAGGGTGTCTGCACGGTACTCTAACTATTTAAAGCCAGCAAAAAAGATTACAGCTCACACTAACTGGATTTTCACAGCTCCCTATCATCAGTTTGAATTCCTTATGGGCAGATTAAAAGGACCGAGGCAAACAAAAGTCTTTTTACAAGGTGGTTATTGGGGAAAAGAAGAAAACAAAAGAAAAAAGTATCATTTATGGTCAAAACAAAATTATTTAAGGAAGTAATCACATAAAAATAAAGTTAAATGTATTGTAGAAGTAAAAGTCGGTGCTGACATATAATGATCAAAATCAAGAAATTAATAGCATTTGAGAGACTTATAGCTTTATTCTAAAACCTGTAATATAACTAGTAACATTTTAAAAGTTCAAAGATGACTGGGCACAGCTTAAGAAACACACAATGAGGAGGAGCTTGATCATTTTGTTCCATTTACTATTTTAGTATAGGTAAACTGAGGTCCAAAGAACTCGTATATTTCCAAGTCAATTATCCAAAGATTTCCAAGTCAATTCCAAAGATTATCAAAGTACCAGTGTATTTGTATTTCATCTTCTTCCCACTTTGATTTAACCATCCTATTGTCTACTACTTTCTTATTGTCTTATTGTCTACTACTTTCCCACATTCATTTACTTTAAAGACTCAGATGTCTTCTGATCTATAATTCACCAATCTGATAGTCTTCCTTATCCATTATCTCCTCTAATCCTCATGCAATATCATAAAGCAGTTACATTTATCTTGATCATCTTATAGGTAAAGAAACCAAACTTCGGAGAGATTAAATGATTTCCCAAAGATGATCAGTGTTATTAAATGTTAAGAGTAGGATTTAAAATCAGGTCTACAAGATTCTAGTTCATGAAATGCTAAGGGCTGTGCTACATCCAGCTACTTTATTAGTCTATTTTCTTCATCTTATAGGTAAGTACTAATGACTTCTATTCTTCCTTTCACAAAACTCATCCAAACTCAGTGTCTACAAGCTACCATTCAGTCTAACAACTAGTTACTTGCTGAAGACAAGTCCTAGGTAAGACTTAAGAACTTGATGACTATAGTAACCCTTATAGGGGAGGTTAGAGTCATTAAAGAAGTATTTACAAATGTATGATTAAATCATAATGAATTCTGGATTTGACCCATGGGTCATGGCCAAGATTAGTGCTATAAACCTTGGATTAACACTGTCCCTCCCTGCATTAATGAAGGCTTCAGCACTGTTCTTGCAGTGTCTTACTGTAAGTTTCCTAAATGGCCTCTCAGTTCTCAACCCATTCTCTCTGGTACTACTTCTCCGGTTTAAAATCCTCCCATCAAATCTCCTCTGGAGTCGGGTGGGTGGGAGACAAGATGGAAGAGATGATGTTCAGTACTGAACTACCTAAGTATATGACTTATTCAGAAAGAGATGATAAGGGAGGGAAAAGGAGCAGAGGAAAAAAACAAGCAGAAAATGAAGAAGTAACAAAGCTCAGCATCTTCCTTAGTTCCCAGAAAACATCTCCTCTGTTTAATATTAAAATGGCAATTATACCCTAAGAAAGGGAATTAAAATGGTTTCCTAAACATTCCTCTTACTTCAACTCTTAGTTGTGACTTCTTGCTATTTCCTTTTTCATATTCTTCTGATGACTAGAAGTCATCACCTCTAGAAGATCTTCCTTGACTGGCTCATTTGGCTCATTGACTTCCCAATATAATATAACCTCCCAGGATAGTATGGTCACATCTACATCAAAGTACTTACGTTTCATTGTTATCAGATATTTATGTGTCTAACTGGAAGCTCCTTGAGATCAAAGACCATGTCTTTGCTATCTCCAGTAACTGATAGTCAGAGCATCTTAAGCACATACAAAGTAAGCCACGGTTCATAGTACTAATCTTGGCCATGGACCATGGGTCAAATCCAGAATTATGATTTAATCGTTTATTTGTAAATACTTCTTTGATGACTCTAACCTCCCCTATGAGTGTCTCTATATCATCAAGTTCCAAGCAAAATATCTAAAAAATTAAAGATAAAAAGGAACTGCAAATTCAACACTCCAAACCAGAACTCTCCTGATATCTGCACACGTGCCCGCACGTGCACGCGTGCGTGCCCACACACACAAACACACACACACACACTCACGAAGTCTTCATCCTGCTTATTCCTAAATGTTGCAAAGGCTAAACACAGTTTGTCCAAAGGAAATCTTATTTCATTATAAACTCTTAGAGTACAATCCTTAAGTCAGTAAAAAAGTATCAACATTATTTCAGTGAGTAAAACCAGAAAACTAATGGTTGTCCATAATAGCTTTTGTCAACTCAAATTCATAATTAAATCCATAAATGCCTCAAATGTACCAACTTTTCTACGTTGGGTGCCAAATCCCTATGCCAAGCTACTACTCCATTTCTCCTAGATGGCAGTGCTACTTATCTGGTTTCTCTGCAACCACTCTTATCCTCTGCAATCTGTTTTCCACACTGCAGCTGGAGTAATCTTTTCAAAACACTAATCTGATCATGTCACCCATCACATTAAAACACTTCAAAGGGATCCTGTTAATCTAAAGATAGAGACCCAAATCCTTAACCAAGTTTACAAGTCCCTACAGAGTTGAACCCTATCTGTGTCTCTGGTCCCATTTCCTACTGTACTTGCCTCCTCTCCATCATATAGCTACTCACTCCCTGTTCAGATCAGGTTCCCTCCACTCTGGGGTCCTCTGTTGATATGTCTTCTCTATAATATTCTCCTTCCTGTTCTATGCATACTAATTTCTATTCATTCTTTTTGTTTGTTTTTGTTTCTGATTATTTATTTAAAAAGTCTTTTCTTAGGGTACACTGCTGTACATTACTGTAATCCCCATGGTTCTCCCACCACCACATCACCCATGACCAATCACCATATTCCCTTGTGTTCCTTCCTTCCCTGTTTTGCCCTCCACCCCAACATAACTTTGCTATATGTTTCAGTTTTATGGTCATCTTATTTCTGACTTTTTCTTGAGCTTTTATTTGGTTTCTCTCTATATATAAGTGAGACCATCTGATATTTACCTTTTTACTTCTAATTTCAGTTAGTATAAGCCCTTCCAGCTCTAGCCATGAGCTTGTCTTTTTTGATCACTAAGTAATATTCCATTGAGCAGTCTTTTGATCCATTCCTCTATTTCGGGGCATTTGAGTTGTTTTCATATCTTGGCTATTGTAAATAGTGCTGTAATAAACATAGAAGTGTAGGCTTATTTTGAAATTAATGTTTCTCTGTCCCTTGTGTAGAGCCCCAGGAGTAGAATCAGTGAATCACACAGTAGATTCCATTTATAGTATTCTGAAGAAACTTCACACAGCTTTCCATAATTACTGGGTCATTTTACAATCCTAACACCAATATAAGAGGGTTCCTTTTTCTCCACAGCCTCTTCAAAATTTGCTGTTCCCAGTTGAGTGTGTTTGTGCTTTTTTTTTTTTTTGTTTTTATTTTTGGATGTGGGACATTCTCACTAGAGTAAGGTAGTATCTCATTGGTCTTTTGATTTGCATTTCCCTGATACATATGATACTGAACATTTTCTCAAACACCTATTGACCATTTGCATTTCTTCTTTGGAGAAGAAATGCAAATTTCTTTCATTTCTTCTATCCATTCATTCTTACTTCTTCAAGAAAACTTACCTGACTATCCAAAGTCAAAAGTTCCCTTGTCATTACATGCTGTTAAAAACACTAAATATGTTTTATTCTTAATATTTATCACACTGAAATTTTATATGTAATATAATTGGTATATGCCCTTTCCCCTCCTGGGCAGTAAGTTCCATATTGAGTCAGACACCACAATTACTGATCATCAGAGAATCTCTAAGACCCAAGTCAGGGCGCAGCATAGCAGATTTGGTGAGCGAGTGACAGAACAGAGGAAGGGTATCAATTAAGTTACAATACCTGGATTATATCACTCACCAACATCCTTGCATATGGAAGTGGTACAGACAGCATATCAGGGTGACTAATTTAGTGTGAAGAGTCTAATCATTATAATTTTTAAATTATCCTTAGACTCTTCCCTTTCCTCTTCTATTCCAGATTATACTCTTCTTCACTACAGACTGAAGAGCACATTTTCCAGCACTAAAGGAATTTCAGAGAGATCATGTACTCACCCCTCTTATTATTTAGTTAAAAAATACAAAACATCAAGCAACTAGAGCAAAGTCACATGCAAGCTAGCAAAAGAGGAAGGTTTAGAAATCACTTAGTAATGAAATGTAGCCACAATCTTAGATGCAAATGCACCTAACAAAAGGGTTCAAACATACACAGAAAAAAAGTTAAAAAAAAAAAAAGACAAATCTGGAATTACTTGTCTCAGAAATAAGTGGACAGCATAACTCCATCAACTTGATAATCACCACTTACCATCAACTTGATATAATCACCACTTACACTTAATGATGCAAAATACACTTGAAATATGTGTTATTATATAACATCTCCTAAGTCATAAAATAAACCACCTGGTCAATTCTATAGCTTCTCTGGAGAAGATCCTACTCCAGAGAATAGAGTAGAATCTATTCTACTCTAGATCCTCTGTCCAATTAATTCAGGTTTACTAAGTTTCTGAGTTACTGAGTTTTATGAGTTCTTATGTTGAGTATTAATCCCTTCTCTGATACATGACTTGTAAGTAACTTTCTCAAGTCAGTAAGCTGTATTTTCATTTTAATGACAGCTTCTTTCACTATGCTAAAGCTTTTAAGTTTAGCAATAGTCACATTTGTCTACTTTTGTTTTTGTTTTCCTTGGGTTAGAGATGTAGACACAGAGATGACTAAAGTCACAGACAAAAATTTAACACCCATGTATTCTTGCATGTATTTTATGATTTCAGTTCTCATATTCAAGGCTCTAGCTAATTTTGATTTAATTTTCCTGTGTTACCTTAAGACACTGATTTAGTTTCACTCTTTTGCATGTGGCTGATGAGTTTTCCCAGACTGTTTATTGAAAAGATATTACTTCATTTCATACTTTTAAATCATTTGTCATAAATCAGTTGTCCATATATTTGTCAATTTCTGGGCTCTCAATTCTGTTCCACTAATCTGCGAGTTTCTTTTTATTCCACTACTATGCTGTTTTCTTTACTATCACTTTTCACTATAGCTTGAAGTCAGGACATATGATATTTCCATTTCTGTTCTTTTTCTTTCTGAACTGTTTGGCTGGTCAAGGTCTTTTGTAGCTCCAAATATACTGGGTATCTCCAATGGCATTTTCTCCAAAGAATGCTATTAGGATCTCGATAAGGAGGCTCTGTGTAGAATCTATAAATCATTTTAGGAAAAATGGCTATTTTATTGATGTTGATTCTTCTAATCCATGAGCTTGGGATATCTTCCTTTTCTTGGCTAATTTATTCAACTTCTTTTTCAGAACTGTCTTACGGTATTCAGTGTACAGGTCTTTCATTTTCTTGTTTAAATTTATCCTTAGGTATTTTATTCATTTTGATACAAATGTAAAATAGAATAGTTTTTATAATTTTGCTTTCTCATGAATCACTGTGTATAGAAAGCCAACTAATTTTTGTATATAGATTTTGTAACCTCCCATTATATTACATTTGTTATTTCCAATATTTTGTGGCTTCTACAGGGTATTCTATTATATAAAATAATAGAATTTACAAATAGTGACAGTATTACTCCTTTCCTATTTGAATGTCTCATTTCTTACTACTGTCTGGTTGCTCTGAGTAAGACATTAACACTGCATTGAACAGTACTGGTGACAGCAAGCAATCTTGAGTTGCCCCTAATCTTGAGGAAAAGTTTCAGCTTTCACCACTGAATATGATGTAAACTGCAGATGTTTTATATGATTGTCACTTAAAAGAGGTATTTTCTTTTTGTGCTGATTTGACAGAGTTTCTATGATAAATAAGTGTTCAGTAGGGTTAAATGCTTTCTTTCTACTACTTAAATAACTATAAGATTTGTATCCTTAATTTTGCTAATGTGGCATATCACATTAATTTGTGGACATTGAACTATACTTGCATTCTTGGCATAAATCCCACTTCATCATGGCATATGATCCTCTTACTGCATTATTAAACTGGTTTTGCTAAAGAAAAGAGACATGTCAAGTGCAGATAAAGACATAAAAAAATTTCAACATTAGTATTAAGAAAACTAAAACTATGAAACACCACCATATACCTACATAAGTGGAGAAACTAAAGAATACTTAAAATACTAAATACTGAAGAGGAGGAGAAAACCAATAAAATTCTTATATATTTTGGAAGGTCTACAAAATGGCACAACCATCCCGATACAGTTTGGGAGTTTCCTGAAAACATAAATTTATACTTATATTTCATACCAATCCCCTCAGCTTGTTATTACCAAGAAGAACAAAAACTTGGGTTCAAAGAAAACCCTGGACATGAATGTTTACTTCAGCTCTACTCATAATCACCAAATATTCTTTAACAAATGAAAGAATAGCCGGGCATGGTGGTGTGTGCCTGCAATCCCCGTTACCTGGGAGGCTCTTGAGGCTGGGTATCACTTGAGTCCGCGATTTCAAGACAAACCTGGGCAACATAGTGAAACCTAGTCTCTTAAAAATAAAAAATAAAAACAAACAAATGAAAGCATAAACAGTTGCTTTCCATACAATGGAAACATTCCATACAATGGAATGCTACTCAAGAATAAAAAGAAATGAACTGGTATGACTGCTACAGTTAAAAATAACTCTTAATGTAATTACACTGAGGTAAGAGAGCCAGTCTCAGTAAAGGGTCTTGTCATTTGACATATTAAAAAAGATAAACCTTTTATATATATATAAGTGACAAACCAAATTAGTGGCTTCCAGGGGCTAGAGACAGGCAGAATTTAAACTGAATGGATAATGCAGGCATAGGGGAGCTAATAGAAATAGCTCTAATCTTGACTATAGTGATAGTTGAATATATATGTGTCAAAATCCATGAATGAAACAATATTATTCAAAGACCTGCTTTCATGATATATTGATGCATTTAAAGGCAAACTTCCCAAGACTGTGTTGATATTGAGGTTTTATTGCATTCTTCTAAATAACTCAGGAGTCTAAGAAGATATGTCACTAGAAATCACAAAATATTTTGAACTACATAATGAAAATACTCTATACCTCAACTTCTGGATGTAGTTAAAGCTTTGATTAGAGGAAAATTCATAATCCTGGATGAATAATTTAGAAAAGAAAAAATAATAAAAAAAAGTTAAACATTCTTCTTAAAGGTATAAAATGTAAAGTACGTTAACTGTGAAGAAAGTAAGAGGAAAAGTGAATTAGAAAAATAAAATGATGAAAACAAGCCTGCAGTATGGAGGGAAAAACCCAAGAAAGCCAAAAGTTAGTTTATTGTAAAAACTAATAAAACTGATAAATCCCAAAATGACTGAGCAAGATTAATTGAGATTAAGAAGGGGGAAAGACTGACACCATGTTAATTAGCATATACAGAAAATCTCGGTAGGATACTTTATATAAAAAGTAAAGATTTAGATGAAAAGTATAAATTCCTAGACAGAAAATAAAACTTAAAACTGACGCAAAATGAAAGAGAAATCCGATTGATCCTACAACTATTAAAGAAATTAAATGCACAAAATCTTTGTTAAGTGATTCTACCTTTAAATTACACCACTTAAGAAATACCAAAATTACACAAACTCTCCCACAGTACAGAAACAAAGAATATACCTTCTACATATTCTACTACAGCCATAAAAATAAATATTTAGTAATGAAAAGTAAAACAGTGACAACTGAATCACCTGAATGTTTTTAAAAGCACTATGCTCATTGAAAGAAGCCTGACAGCCGGGCACAGTGGTGTGTGCTATGGAGCGTGGCTGGGACTGGGAATCACTTGAGTCCGTGAGTTCAAGACCCGACAGGGGAACATAGTGAGACCTAGTCCCAAAAAATAGCTGGGCATAGTGGTGCGTGTCTGTAATCCCAGCTACCTGGGAAGCTGAGGCTGAGGACTGCTTGAGTTTGTGGCACTCTGGGCAATGTAACCCTGTGGTTCCCCAGGCAAAAGTAGCAAGACCTAGTCTTAAAAAAAAAAACAAACACACACACACACACACCTGACAGGAAAGGATTCATATTGAATGATTCCATTTATATGACATTGATTTTTTTTTAAAAGTTCAGTTTGTAAAGCACTGGAGTGGGGAGAAGAAGACTGCACATTAGGTATCCTTTTGGGGTGATGAAATTATTCTGTATCTTGACGGTAGTGAAAATTGCAAGACTACAGTGCCCAATCTCATAGAAATATATGTACAATTTACAGTATCTCAATAAATGACGTAAAGAAAAATTTAATATGGGAAAAAAGTACATGAAAAATTTAAAAACAGTACCAAACATTAAGCAGACATTGTTTTGTTAGAATGAGAAACACACAGTTGGTGAAATATTAGTATATGTAAATCAATGTTATCACATTAAAGAATAAATGAATAAATAAAAATATAACATTGGGGTCCTACCAGAAAGATGGTGTCAGAGAAAGATCCCAGTTTTGCTATGGGGAGAAGATACTGAGAAGTCAAACTTGGCACCCAACTCACAGGATTCTTCAATGTGAGTGAAAACTGCAGTAGCTCACAATCACTAGGGATCAACACTGACAGAGCATGAAAGAAGAGATACAACGGAAACTGAACTCTCAAATAAAGTATGTGGGTAAAGAGGGATATGCCTGAGTTAAAACCACAATTCACACCCTTGCCTGAACAGAAGAAGAAAGCTGTTTTGGATCTAGGCATAGAAAATATGGGTGTGAGTGCCATGGTCAATAAGAACGGTATGACTCCCGGTGAGGAAAGTGAAGTTCAGAAGGCAAGATACCTCCCACCCAACACAACCAATTCCCCTCTGGGTAGACATGGGAACTAATCAAATGTAGAGAGCTGGGACAGTACGAAGGCCCAGTTCACGGAATGCAGAAATCTCAGTCTGAGGGCCACAGTATAGAACTAGCAGCAATGACACAGGCAGAAGCAAAACTCACACACGCACTCTCTCATGAAACACACATTTCCAGTACTCTCCCAAAACTTACTGAAGAGCCAAGTAGAGATTGGGTCTCACTAACATACAGCGCCACCTACTGGAAAAGTTAAAGCTCTGCACACTTAACATTCAGAAAATAAATAAATAATAGGGAAATTGAAAAAATACAATAAACATGAATGGAGCTAGAAGGAATCGTGCTAGCAGAAATAAGCCAGAAAGAAAGAGATAAATACTGGATGCTCTCACATACATGTGGGATGGATGGATGGATGGATGGATGGATGGATGGATGGATGGATGGATGGATGGATGGATGGATGGATGGATGGATGGATGGATGGCTGGCTGGCTGGCTGGCTGGCTGGCTGGCTGGCTGGCTGGCTGGCTGGATGGCTCAGGTTGCTGTTTGCTGTATTTTATTTATTTATATAAACCACATGTAGAGAGAATATCTCTAGAAACTATCCACAAGGATATATCAGAACTTTATTTTTTAATAGAGAAAATTCAAAATTACTATAATAAAGAAATTCAAAGATATAGAAGACAAAGAAAGTTGATCAAAGGCATATAAGAAAATTCAGAAAAACAAATCAATGTTCTGAGAAACAAAATTATGGACAAATTATCAAAAAGGAAGCTTTAGATAAGAAAATAATAGAGACAAAGGATGCAAAAAGGTCAATAGAGTAGATAAAAAATCCTGGAGAAAGATATGAAGTACAACAGACCACATGGAAGATCAAATCAATGACATTGAAGATAATAATGTTATTCAAGTGAAGTAACACTAAGAAAACTATATGAGGAAAGGTCATAGAAGAATAATGGCTATCCCAGAAGAGAGAGAAAAAGGAACTGAAAAGTTAAAGAAATAATAAAGGAAAACATCCCAGACATGGAGAAAAGAATCACACGTACAAGTCCATGAAATTAAGATAACAACAGGTAACATAAACAGAAAACAAGCTATGCTAAGTAATAGAGTAAAAGCAGATTCTATAAAGGAGTCCTGATTAGGTTTACAGCTAACTTCTCAGAGAAAACTCTACTGGCAAGGAGATAATGCCATGACATTCTGAAACTAATTCTAAGATAAAAATGGTCACAGAAAGGATCATGCTATCATGTAAAGCTCTCCTTTAGATACAAGAAAAATAGAGGTCTTCTCAGACAAACAGAAACTGAAAGAATTTGTACAAATGCTGAAAGAAGCTCTACTAGGTAAACTGAAGAACCAACCACAACAGAAAAGCATGAAAAAAGCCTTGAATACATGGAAACATATCAACAACTATTGAATAACTAGTGGACTAATGAAGAAACCAAAGAAGAACTTGAAAAATATCCGGAGACATGATATTGAGGACACAACCTTCCAGAACTTAGAGATATAGTTTAGGTAATATGAAGAAGGAAGACTATAACAATAATGCCTCATATCAAAGAAGAAGGCAGTTCAAATAAATAATCTTATCTCTCACTTGAAGAACCTAGAAAACAGAAAGCAAAACCAACAGCCAGTAGAACAAAGGATGATGCTGGAACAAAAATAGACACAAAGACCAATGGACTCAAATGGAGAATATAGACACAAACCCACAACTGTACGGACAGTTAATCTATAACAAAGGATCAAGAATATACTCTGGAATAAAGAAAGCCTATTCAAAGAATGGAGTAAAGAAAGTCTATTCAATGAATGGGTTGGGGACACTGAACACCCACATGCAAAAGAATGAAACTACTCTACCACTTCACACCACACACAAAATAGCTAAAACCTTATACGTAAGAAACTTGATACCAGAAATCATGAAGTACATGGAAGAAAACGTAGGTAAAACACTCCATGCATGACACAGGCCTAGAGATGCCATTGTGGATTTATCTCCAACAGCAAGTAAAACAAGAGAACATAAACTGGGACTGTATCCAATTAAAAAGCTTCTGCACTGAAAGATAAATCATCACACAAACAAGATGCCCTACAGAATGGGTGAAGTATTTGTGCACATGCCAACCACAAGTTTGATATTTTAAATCTAAAAAGAACTTATACATAATAACCCACACAAACTAAATGAAGCACTACTCCAAAGAGCACATACAGATGGCCAACTGTCACATGAAAAACATGCTCAGCACTCACTGGCAGAAAACTTAAATCAAAACTATAATGATATAACACCTTTGAGAATGGCCCATATCAAAAAGACCATCTGAAGTGTTGGTGAGGATGTAGGAAAAAAAGGAATTCCTCTTACACTGTTCGTAGAAATGCAGGCTGGTCAAGTTCTTATGGAAAACAGTATGGAGGTGTCTCAAAACGTTAAAAAGGTTTTCCACAAGATCCAGCATTCCACTCCTAGGTATCTATCCAAGGAATATAAAAACACTAATCTGAAGAGAAACATACATTCCTTTGTTCACAAAAGTACTATTTACAGTGGTCAAACTATGGAAAAAATCTATGTGCCTAAATAGATTTGGGCACCAAATCAAAATGTGCCCCAGGTCCACTTGCACGGAGTGGATCAGGAATATGCAGTATATGTATGTACAAAATAAAATACTACATGGCAATCAGACAAACTCCTTCCATTTGTGACAACACGGGTAGAACTAGAGGGGATTATGCTAAGCAAAACAAATCAGAATGAGAAAAACAAATTCCACATGGTGTCACATATATTGAAACATAGAAAACCAAACAAAGAGTTAGATAAATCCAAACTAAGAGCAAATCCTAGAAATCTGACTATGGACCAGAGGATACCAGAGAGAAAGGCAGGAAAATGGGCCAGAGTAGAATGGACTATGGGGATGGACTATGGGTGCTTTGGTGGTAGGTATGGTGTAATAACACCTAAAGAGGAAATCTCATATCCAAAAGACACAAACGATGATATAAACCAATGTCACCTCAATAAAAATAAATAAAACATTCGACATAAAACAAAAGAAAAAGATTTAATTCCATAAAGCTTAGATTAAGCTATGACAATTTTTCAAATTAATTTTGCAACTACAAATTCCTGAATATAACGTTACTGATTGATGGATAAAATTTAAAGATCTTCATTTAAAGAGTAATAATCTAAATCCCGCCTACCAGCAAGCAGCTACATGGCTGCTTACATGCCCTGGGACCTGGGCCTCAGAGCCCCACTTCCGAGGGAAGTGAGGAGCAAAGGCAGCAAGGAACCACAGGAAGGCCCCTTGCACCAGAGAGTCGGGAGGGGGGGTTCAGGCAGGGTCTAAGCCCCCACACACACAGAAGATGGTAGCATGGGGTAGCCATCTGCAAGCTGGGAGGGCCAAGGCATGATTTGGTAGAGCCCCCACCCCAAGGATTGCACCTGCTCAACCATCCAGGCCCACCCCCACGAAGGGAGGTACCAGTAGGTGGGGGGGGGATGCTCCTTCCATTTCACTCTCACTTCAGCTAATCTTCAGGAGATGGAAGTACATAAATAATAGAAATGCCATTGAAGAATGGGTGAGGGACCAGGTAAACATCCAGCCCACACATCTGAGCTGGACACTGGAGATGGAATATCAAGAAAACCAGTGCATGCAAGACTTGAGAAACAACTATGGAGCCATGATGTCATGAATCCATACCTATGTGCTCACTGGGACTGGAGAAACCAAAATCTCACTTCTGAGGTGCCATCTAAGAGAGCAAGGCACTCCCGTCCCCACTCCATGGGAGAGGAAGGCCACAGAGTCAGGGCATCGGCCCCACAGCAAAGCTGCAAACCAAGGAAGAGAAGATGATCTACAACCATTCACAGACACCTATACCCTGTACCCACAGAGAAACTTCTTTACTGATTCTGGCTGCGGGTGAGGCCCCATAAACCAGGTACCAGAATTATAAGGTAAAGCAGCAAAACAACACAGAGAAAAGTCATCTATGATAAACCTACAGCAAATACCATCCTAAATGGAGAAAGATATAAAAGGGATACAAATAGGAAAAGAGGAACTGAAGCTATCACCACATGTAGATAATAGGATTCTTTATATAGAGAACCCCAAAAAATCTACAGAAAAACTTGTCAAACCAGTTTAGTAAGGTAGCTGGTTACAAAATAAACACACAGAAGTCAGTAGCTTTCCTATATGCAAAAAGCCAAACAAAGAAGATGAAATTAAAAAAAAAAAAATCATCCCATTTACCATCGCACCAAAAAAAAGCAAAATACCTGGGAATAAACCTAACAAAACACATGAAAGAACTATACAAGGAAAACTTTAAAACACTGCTAAAAGAGATAGAAGATGACTTAAGGAAATGGAAAGACATTCCCTGCTCATGGATTGGAAGAATCAACATCATCAAAATGGTCATTCTACCAAAAGCAATCTACAGATTCAATGCAATCCCAATAAAAATCCCTGTCACATTTTTTTAAAAAGAAAAAACAAAAATTACTGAAATTCATATGGAATAACAAAAGACGTCGATTATCAAAAAGCCTCCTTACTAAAAATTGAGAAAATGGAGGTATTACTATCCCAGACTTCAAATTATATTACAAAGTAATTAAAACAGCTTGGTACTGGTACAAAAATAGACAATCAGACCAATGGAACAGGACTGAATGTCCTGAAATAAAACCAAACATATCTAGTCAACTAATCTTTGACACAGGAGTGAAAAATTTACAATGGAACAAGGACAGCCTCTTCAATAAATGGTGCTGGGAAAACTGTACAAAACATGCAAAAATTTGGACCAAGACAAATCCCTCACACCATGTACAAAAATCAACTCAAAATGGAAAAATACTTGCATGTAATGCTGGAAACCATAATATACATAGAGGCAAACATGGGCAAAACCCTCCATGACTTAAAATCTAGAAATTCATTTCTAGATACATCTATAGCAGATAAAAAAATGAAGGAAAACATTGCAACTGGGACTACATCAAACTAAAAAGCTTCTGTACAGAAAAAGAGACAACAGAGAAAACAAAAAGAAACCCACCTTCCTCCCTGACTACTCCCTCCCATCTCCACCCCTCCTCTAATTACCCACATACTCATCCCTTTTACGGAATTTTCATGTACATGTCTATGGCCTAAATTGTCAACCAGAATAAACTTTAAAATAAATAAATAAATGAATGAATGAATGAACGAACGAACGAACAAACAAACAAATAAATGAATGAATGAATAAATGAAACCCAACCAAGTGAGAAAAAATTTTTGCCCAACATACAAGTGATAAGGGTCTGATGACAAAGATACACAAAGAACTCATACAAGTTAACAAAAACAGAGTAAAAAACCCAGTTGAAAAATGGTGAGAAGAGTCAAAAAGATACTTCTCCAAAGAGGAAATATTGGCACATGAAAAACTGCTCAATGTCACTAGCAATCAGGGAAATGCGAATCAAAACCACAATGAGATACCACCTTATACCAGTAAGGATGGCCCACATCCAAAAAACAGGCAACAACAAGTGCTGGTTGGGATGTGGAGAGAAAAGAACACTCTTACGCTGCTGGTGGGAATGTAAACTGGTTCAGCCACTATGGAAAACTGTGTGGAAGACCCTCAAATTAATAAAAATGGAACTACCATTTGACCAGCAATTGCTCTCTTGGGAATCTACCCAAGGGAGACCTCAATGCTTTTACAAAGGGACACCTGTGCTCAGAGGTTTACTGCAGCACTATTTATAATTGCAAAGTCATGGAAGCAACCTAAATGTCCCCAAACAGATGACTGGATGAAAAAGATGTGGTATATATACACAATGGAATATTACTTATCAATTAAAAATGACATATTGGATGATTTTATGATAACATGGATGCACTTAGAAGAAATCATATTAGCAGAAACAAGTCAGAAAGAAAAAGACAGACACCAAATAGTTTCACTATTATATGGGACATGGGAAAGATAAACAAAAAGCCATGAAGAAAAGTCAAAGCAAGCTAGCAACCAAAATGAAGTACACAACTTTGGGGGGGTGGGGGGACAGGGTGGGAACAGTCAGGGAGGGTGTAGGGGTGAATCCCAGGGATTACAAATATGTGAAATTTATATATAAATACATTATTTAATTAAAATAATCATACATTCAAAAAAATAACACAGTGAAGGGATTAGAGCAAACAGTCCGCGATGAAAAAACATGGACTGACCACAAATATCGACTGGCTGCCCAATGCAAGGTTAACACTGAAAAGCTACCAGCACAGTTTGCCTTGTCCCAAGAACACAGTCCCTCACCCAGTGAAAGAACACTGCCACAGGAAAGAAAGAAAGAGTCTAGTGGATTTAACACAGATTAACAAACAACAAAGAGAGAAGGGTCTAAGTGAATGGAGGGGCTGTCAGAGAGGGGGGAGGTATCCCAATAACCATTTGCCAAGGTTGTGATCTAAGGAATAAAAATAAACTAAAAATTAAAAAAATTTTAAAAAGAGTGAATAACCTAATAGTTATTTTACTTATCACTTCAAGTGATCTGTAAATGTGTGTGTGTGTGTGGGGGGGGTATTTATAAAGTACTATTCATTTGTCTAGACAGTTTTTATTGATAGAAACATTTTTTACTGTGTTCCTGTCTTTCACTATTTTTGCTGAGTGGATTTCTAAAGTATTCACAATAAAAATTTTACCTCTGACCAACCATACATTATTTTTCAAAATTTGATAACTGCTAGGTTTTTTGGTTTTTTTTTCCCTAATGTGGAAAGTTCTCCTTTATCTCTCTCAAGAAAAAGAAGACTGAAACATGACAACTAAACTGATTTCCATGATATACTTCCAGGTGGCCTGTCACAGGCTGGCATATACACAGGGGCCAAAGGCTGCCATTTCAAAAAACCTCTGCTAGGAATTCAGAAAGAATTAAAACAGCAGCACTCATTGTTGTATTTCCCTAACTGCACCTGCTATGTTATAGATCATCACATATGTAATAGCATTTAGAAAGTGCTTTGTGTTTATACCCACAAGGTCCAATCTCTGAGATTTATCCCAATCTTCCTGTAGTTATATGCAAGCTCAGAACCCAAGGACCATATCCTTAGCACTAAATAAAAAGCATTAACCCTAGTGACACCATCTGGAGTTTTTCTTTTATTATATACTTTCAATGCCTTGAAACCTAAGCTATGTTACCAACACTTGCATGAATGGAATGCATTACAACTTACTCTGCTTTAATGGAAAAGTACACCCTATAACTACATCTATCCAAAGACACATATGTCAGTCCTATCATATGGCTATGCACACTTCATTTACTACAACATGAAGAACATTTAAATTTAAGCTGGTCATTTTTAACTATCCTATAATATCACACTGGGTTATAAAAGTAGATCATCATGCAATTCTCCATTTCTCAATCTCTACCGTTTAATCAAAGAAAGGCAAACTTCTGTTTTTCTTGTTTATACTGTCCAAGATTTATGTCAACCATATCTAATGGTCTATTCCTATTTATTCTCTGTTGGAGATACCATGCCAATGATCATTAGACTGAAAAGAAAGCCTGTGAGAACAGAATAAACTAGATCTTTTTTTTAACATTGAGCAGATTGCTTCTACTTGGATTTTCATCATTCATATCTGGGATACTCAAGGTGCTTTACAATGAGGTATAAATTAAAACTATAATGAGTAATTACAAGCAACAGCTTAGCTTTTAGGGGAACTGCTTATTTACTTGGGAAGGAAACACTTGGCTGTCACTTCAAGTTTATTCCCTCTACATTCCTCTAACAATTGTGCAGAATTTTTAGCTTACGAAGTTATACATAAACTAACTAAAGACAAACTCCAAGGCCTTCAGTAAAAGATCTCTATGGAATGGTAGAGTTAAGTCTAAGAGTCTGTCCTGTAGCCATGTACCAAATCAATAGAATAGGTGATACCCATTGAGATGCTGAAAAGCACTCTAGTCATGAAGAATCATTAATGAAAACTGGAATTTTAATCAATAATTAAAACATAAAACCTAGATGTAGCATTCAGTTTTCTTTAAAAATTTAGGTTAAGTGATATTAACAATAATGTGACTGACAACTTTTAAACTACAAGAAAAGAAGCTATATAGACTTAAAAATGTAGCCTGAAGACGTTGATGCAAGTGGTGTATGTATATGTGTACATACACACATTCTCACTTACACTGAGGCATATACTATTAAAAAATGGCTATTTTTCTAGTATCAGAATTTCAATGTTATTTTTAAATGCTTAAAAACTAAATATTATTGCCTGGAAGTAACTTCTAATGCCATCATTTATTTATTCACTCTACATATACACAAGTATTTATCAAGAAATTTCAATGTTGAGTAAGACAAACAAGCTATATTTAATTTGGTAATTACAAAAATTTTGTGATTACAAAGGAGCTAATGTATCCATCTATTCACATGAGGTAGAACCTACTACGGGTGTAAGCAGCAAGAATATGTACTACTGCAGTCTGGAGAGACAGAGTGTATGTACTTCATGACATCTAAAGTTAAGCAAAGAGGTAGAAAAAAGAGGCTAAAGAGCAACTTTTTAAAAAAAAACATGGAAAGAGAATGATAGTAGAGAAACTAGTAATTCCAAGAATAAATAATAAATTTATTTATTATATTTTAGATATGACTTTATAGACATACCTATTATTGTAATATTTACAGCTTTTCAATTATCATTATCCCCACTTTACAAAACAAGTTTGAGGCTTCAAAGAAATAACTTGCCCTGTCAGGAAAAAAGTTTTTAAATATCTTGGATGACCAAAAAAGATTATTGGGTTCCTTTCTAACTTCTCTCCACCAATTTGCCTTCCCTATAAATTCCACAAATCATAGATAATTGATGGCAATGCAAATGATTATTTTTCAGATACAAAAATAAATTTTGTACAATAAAATTGCAACTGACTTCTCTACCCCATGTGAAGAAAGTCAGTTTTGAATCCATCAATCAATTCTGTGACCTATACTCCCAGGAGGCTGCACACTTGTGTGTATCTCTGAATTCTATTTTGAGCCATTTATGACATTTCACCAGTTCCCTCATTAATTAAGGTTTGAAATAATATTGGCTTGTGTTTATATATTTTTTATGAGCCAAGATTTTATCTCTTAAAACACTTTCCAAACTGATCCAAATACTTTTCAACTGATCCAAAGAACAGTGAGTAAAAAAAGGTTTACATGGACTCTATAGAGTTCCAAAAGATAAAAATTCCTTCCATTAAATATAACTCAGCACTTCTCTCCTTTTATTCTTCATCATTAATGATAAAATAATTTTATAATACCTCTTGCAAAGGGTTTCACAACATTTTTTTTGATCCATTTGATGAAACCTACTAAAATGTCCAGAATAAGGCAACTTTCACTTTCTCACTACTAACCTCTTCCTCACATAACCTTAATTCCTTAACCTCTAGGGAAATGAAAAAGGAAAATAAAACTCTCATTCCAAAGTTTTTCACAGCAACGCAACCACAAAAGGAATGAACCTACAATTCATGCTGCTATTTAATTCTCTACCAGGCATAATTCAAATCAAATCCCACTGGGCCAACTATGGGATAATTAAAATGTACTAACATAATGAATAAGAGAAAGCTGGTAACTGGAGGAAGAACTTAGGAACCCTTGTCTCCTGCTTTTGCTAATCATTCTTTTTGTTCTCTTAGATTTCCTTTTCTTGACCTCCCCTTTTTGAAAAAATTACAGAATAGTTTCTACTGAACAAAACTAGTAACTAGTGACAAATACTCAAATCTACACAATGGAAACTGGATGGTAAATTTTACTGTAATCAAAAATATCTGCAAAACAATGGGTCATTGTAGGTATGCTTTCAATTTGTAAGGAAACTGCAAAAATTATAATTTAAAAAGCAAAGAAGAATGTAGTACATACCCTTTCATAAAGATGTATATTTATCTGTTTAACAAAACTGACAGTATGAAGATGCTTTTGTATGTTACACTGACATATGTTAAAGGTATACTTTTTTCGAACCAAACATTTACCCTTCGCCACTGGTGAAAGGCAACAAGATCTCTTTACAATGTCTCGTCTTTTTCAATAAATTTTGCATGAAAACATGTTATCCTGGCACAAAGTTGCCTGCTGTCACATTCGAAGTGTGATAAATGTTTAATGAAAACAACACCACACAGCTTGGTGTCAGACAACAGCTATCACACAGTTCTCCTTTGATCCAAACAGACACTTAAAAGGAGTTCTAAGCATGCTCTGCACCACAGAACTCTATAACCTATATGCAAATAGGGATGAATTAGCATAAATGACTTCCTGCTGTATAAAGAAATAAGAAGTAAGAAAAAATATGACAGGCTTTGAGATTAGGTAACTGCTGTCAAACTCAGAGTCCAGATCTCCAAATCACTACCTACACCTTCTGTCAAGAAAGGTGTAGGAAAACCTCATCAACAGAAATTTACTACACGAAATTCTACAATTGAAGATACTGGAATATTTCCAAGGTCAGAACTATAACTCAATAATGCATGATTACTACATAGCATTAGGCTTCTAATACACACTGCTTGTAATATAGTTGTTTAAATATCACTATTCCCATTTTAGAGAAGAATGATTTAAAATTCAAAAAGAACCACTTGTCCTAAAAAAAAAAAAAAAAAAAAAAAAACTGTTAATGAGTCAAATTACCAAAAATTGTAACTTGGAAACTAACACCTTAGCAGTTTTTTTTTAAGTTATACTAATCAGAATACCTATATATGCAATTCCTATAAATAAAAAGTATGTTATCTCTGTCCATATGCTTTCAGTGTTTTTACTCTAGAAAGATATATCTAAAATAGTTGTATATAAATATTAGAAAACAAATTTTATAAATGCAAAACAAATTTTATAAATGCAAAACACTAAAAATATCATTAAATTTCTTGATAAAATTCTGAGACAAGGTTCAGTTGTCTTACATTAATCTTTTACATAGTGTTATACAGTCAGGCACCTATTAGTCCTGACAAATATGATACCCCACTAGTTTATGTTAGGTCTATCTTATTCAGCAGATTATTAAAGTGAATAGATGAATTTATAGCATTATAAAACAAATTCTAATTATAATCAATCAAATGTTCTAAGAATTTCCAAAACTATACTTAATTAGCTGTCATTTAGAAGATTTTAAAGAATTATCTAACTTTGTATCTTCTTGAAAAGGTCTAATAAAACTGTTCTTCCTCATTACAAGCCTCATTTAATTCCTGCTTGAGTAGTCTTTCCTGTTTTTAGTATTACCAATTTATAAAATACTCCTTTACCATTATTGTACTTCTACTTCTTGCTTTGTACTTTATCAATGTATGCTTTCTATCAATATTTATAAATTTGATAGTTTCAAATTGATTTGATTTAAATTTAAATTTTTTTAAATTTAACACAAGCTAAATACCTATTGGATTGTGACAATCACAATGAACAAATACATAAGTTTTAATTAAGCTATCTGGGAATGCATTTTCCTTTTACTCCATCCAATCATATATATATATATATATCATATATATATATATGATATATATATTAGATAGCTCTTTCTCTCTCTATATATGTATATATTATATATATTATTATATATTTTCTTATATATATTTTCTTATATATATTTCTTATATATATTTTTTAGATAGCTTTTTCTCTATATATGTATATATAATATATATAATATATATATTATATATATTATATATTATTATATATATTATATATAATATATATTATATATATTATATATACATATATAGAGAGAAAGCTATCTAAGAAAATATATATAATACATATATTAATATATATATTAATATATATAATATATACATATATAGAGAGAGAGAAAGAGCTATCTAAGAAAATCATCACAGGAATAAATTTAAAGCCCAGAAAATTTCTGTGTTTTTTTAAAGTACAATTAAATTCTCAAGGGACAAATGAAATGTGGGAAAGAAGAGGAAAGGGGAAGGAAGGCAGGGAGGGAGTGAGTATAAGAAAGGAACCATTCATTTCCAAATGATGTATTTCTGACCTAATTAAAGAAAAATATGGCACAGAAAATTATTTCAGCTTTTAACTATGTTCTAAGCAAGTTTAAGCAAAGCCCGATCATTTGATCTCAAACATTATATATCACCATTAATAACAATGAGTAACTACAGAAGTGAGAATATTAAGATACTGGTCAACAACAACCAAATGCCCCAAAACAGATGAATGGATGAAAAAGATGTGGTATATATACACAATGGAATATTACTCATCAATTAAAAATGACAAATTTGATGATTTTATGGTAACATGGCTGTACCTAGAAGAAATCATATTAGCAGAAACAAGTCAGAAAGAAAAACACAGAAACCAAATGGTTTCACTAATATATGGACAACCAAATGAAAGTACACAATGGGGAGGGGTGGACTAGCTGGAGCAGCCAGGGAGGGGAGGAGGTGGGTGACCCCCAGGGATTACAATGATGTGAAATGTATATATATATACATTTATATATATACATTTATATATGTAATATATATAATTAATACATATATAATTATATATATATATAATTTTTTAAAAATACTGGTCAGTGGTCAGTGAACTTGAATTAGAGGTCTAACTGTGCTACTTTGCTATCTCTTAATGTGCATAAAGGGATAATAACAGCATCTCTTTTATTAAGTTATTATGAAAATTAAATGAGATAACACACATCAACTGCTCAGCACAATTTATGGCATTTAGAAAATATATTTAAAATCTGATGCTTATTACTATGCCCACGGTAAATATTTTGTTTATACCTCATGTAGACTTGATCATATCATTACTCAATTTAAAAGTTTTCACTGGCTTCACACTGTCTCTAGAAAACTCCAAACTTCTCAATATAACTGAAAGAGTTCTCCAACAATCATCTCTTTCATTACAAACCAACCCTGTTAGATTTCAGTTCCTTAGCTATACCACCACACACTTGCTTGTCTCCAAGTCTTTTCACATGAAGCTGAACTTGCAGAAAAACTTTCACCCCTCTCTTCCTTCCTTCACTTTAAACATCACTTCTTCTGAGAAACTTTCCCTGATAAGTTGATTAGCCTAGATCAATCAGCTTAATGTTCATGAAAATACCAACCAGAATGTGCCAAGACCCAAGATGAAAGTTGCCATTCTGAGATTGGCCTGTGAGGATTAAAAAGGGCCCAGGATGGCTTATCTCCACTATATATGCACTCATAGTTTAAGATCAAATTTTAACAAACCAAAACTTTAGGTCAAATCTAGCAACTTCCTATTTTTGCAAATAGTTTTATTAAAATATAGTAAGACCATTCATTTAATATTACTCATGACTGTTTTCATGCTGAAAGGGCAGAGTTCAGCAGCTGTAATAGAGACCATATGGCCCAGGAAACTAAATTATTTGCTACCTAACTCTTTACTAAAAAGGGTGCTAACCCTGATTTAAGTGACATTTAGTTAGATTTTGTTACTTAAGGCCAAAAGCATCCTAATTCATAAGAAGGATCTTTCCATTGTTTACTACTGAGACAGTCAACTGGTGACACTGTAATTACTTGTACATCTTCCCTTCTATAAATGCTTATTTGATCATGTTCATGAAATTGTCAAAATTGGGCCTACTATTAAATTTATATTATCTGATACAGTATTTGAGAAATAGATGGCATTTAAATATTGTTGACTAAACAAGTGAACAAATGAATGAAAGAGCATATGTAATCAATAACTAATAAATAATAACTGACATGTACAACACTCTGAGTGATACAATGAACATATAAGACACTTCCTCAGTCCTTGAAGGGCTCAAAAATCAGTTCTGGGAAATAAGCATGTACATTTTTGGGTTTTTTTTTTTAATGTAAATTATTTCTTGAGCAAAGTAGGATGCATCTTATACATACACATTGACTCCTGAAAAACCTGAATTTAGACAATAACACAAAGGTAAGAATCTATGTCCTTGGCCAAGAAAAAGAGCACCCTGACAAAGACCATCCTGCTCGACTGATGACTACATCAGTCCATACACAGCTGTTGGCCAGGGGCCTTCAACTAGCACCCCTTGTTTTCATCCTGTCCATAGCCATTTGAGATTTAAGAAATAATGACATATACAACATTATTATCTTATGAATATGTCATCTCAGAATCCATTTCTATAATACAATCAACACTGAGTGATGGAAGAGAACACCCGGTAAAGCTGTGTAAGGCTTCAAAATGAATGTCAGTTATCTGATCTCCTTTATTTATTCACACTCTTTTCCTTACTGTTAAAATACAGAGTGGTATTTTATATAATATTAATTTTACATAGGAATACAAATATTCTAAAAAAGAAGAATTTGATGAGGCAGAAAAAATTTTAACAACTAGTAAAAAATCATAAGTCACAATTTCCCTAGTCATAGAATATCTAAAACATGTAAACCAAAAAAAGGAGAAAAAGAGGCAAGATGGTTTCCTTATTTACTCATCCTCTTAATTTGTATTTTCCAGTCCCAGAAACCTACCCTGTGTCACCTTTTCTTATAGACGATCCTCCCAACTCACTCCCTTTATCATCAGATTTCTCCCATACTTTCACTGAATCTCATTCCAGTCTATCTGGTAAATTCAGTCTCTCTACTCATTCAAACCAGATATCCAGTCCTATCTTCTCTTCTAAAACATTCAACAACCCTTAAAACTAGAAAAGGACAGAAGGCAGAATGTTGCAGGACACAGCTGTGCAGAGTGTATGTACATTCATTGCTGTGGTATCATCAGGATAAAGAAGGTCACATAAGATTATCCTCCCAAAACCTACCACAAATTTATCATTCCAAAGAAAACAAGAACTAAACATCGAGGTAGGTTTGTACAACATTACTGCAAAACTGGAAATAAAAAATATACACAAAGACAACTCTGAAAAGAAAGAGAAAAGTTCTATATACTTTAATACTACATACTTTAATACAAATTTCTCAAAGAATAAGGAGCTCAAAGAACTCTAAGAACTTGGTAAACTCATATTTAACAGAGAAAACATATATAATATATAAACATTTGTATTGAACCATTAAAGTGAACAAATGTAAGGTTCTGTAAGATTGACAAAGGGAATAAATTCCAAGATGTTCTACTTCATAGACATAACCCAAATAACCATTTTAAATAAACAAGAATCTACAACTTGTCACAGATCAAGATGTTTTTATCTTAACATTCCCTAATTTGATAAAAACTATTAGTAGATTTCTACTTCCAAAAGGATAGTTAGAATAATTGTTTTAATAATTCTAGTTTCATAAAAAGTTTTGTTTTGTGAGCACATACATACACATATATCTTCATATTGACCAAGTTCTTATTCTATATTGAAAGAGGCCTAACGAGTAAGTCATACAGTTCCCTTTCTTTGTCTGACCTTTATCCTCTTTCCTAACAGCTTTTCAGTAAGCTAATAGATATCATTAAGTAGTCAAATCTTAAATTCATTTTCATGAAAGAAAATAGAGAACTTTCCTAAAGAATATTGTAAAAATTATTTTCCTAACCTACACTAAGCTCTGATTATTTTTTATTTCTGATTATTTTGTATTTCTAAAATTTGTCATGCAAATATTAAATAAAAACAAGGATGGAAATGTAGTTCTGTAAAAATTTGGCATAAAGATTTCTCCTGTTGTACAAAGGAGAACAAATTTATCTGGTGTAATTTTAAAAGCAAGGGTTTTTTTTAGGTCTAGAATGCTATTGTCATTCTTTTATATGAAAAAATTTTTGAGTGTTTCCAGATCCAAAAATAATCTACCAAATGATACCAAATAGAATGTTTTATTTTCACAGAGAAAGGAAATTCTGAAACTTTTGATATATTCTTTCTTTTTCACTATTATATTTTCCTCTTTTTCCATCTCCACTTCTTCTCTACAACATTTTCCATTTTTCCCCATCTAATTCCATTCTTCTAATTAAGTTACAAGGTGGGAATCAGAAAAACATGAGACTAAAAACTGAACTTTAATATTTCCATGGAATGACTGTCATTACGGTTTAAGATTTCCTTATACTCACCCACGTTTGATGCTGTATGATTCCTTGTCCTTGCCTTTATCTTTCTCTTTTTCTCTTTTCTCTTTATCTCTGCCTTTACGACGTTCTCTATCCCGAGACCGACTACGAGTTCTTCTGTGACTGGATCTCTCACTGCTTCGACTATGGGAACGTGGACGAGGTCTTGACCTGGATCTAGAGGAGGAAGATTTTATTAAATACTCTGTATTATTAATCATATATATTTTCATTAATAAATAAAAATGTACGTAAAACTTATTTGAAGGAACAAGATTCAATTTTACTAATGGATTCAGAAATTAACTGAATGAAGCAAGCATCTATATAGGACTCTTTATTAATAGGTACTGTAAGTTAATATGATACATAAAGAAAATATATGTTGTCAATGTCATAGGAAATTAATATTTATTCAAAAAGTGTTGACAAGTGAGTCTTAAAGGTTCAACTCAAACAAATCTTAATTACCAATTAAATTTCAAGGATAAGACTTCTCTAGCTACCCCTAAAATCTCTGCTTTCATATCTATTCCACTTTATTTCTATTTTCAATTATTATAGTAATAAAAATATTCTGTAACTCTAATCCAACTATTCTTTGTATTAAAAAATGATAGTCAGGCACAGTGGCATGTACCTTTAAGCTTCAGTCTATGAAGCAGCTGGGTTAGGGATGGCAGTTCGAGTCCTGCTTGGGGGCAACACAGCGAGACCTAGTCCCAAAAAACAGCTGGGTGTGGTGGTGCACACCTGTAATCCCAGCTACCTGGGAAGCTCAGACTGGGGATTGCTTGAATCCTTGGTACCCCGGGTAACGTGAGCCTGCAGTTCCATGGGCAAAAATAGCCAGACCTAGTCTCAAAATAATAATAATAATAATAATATAATTAAAAAATGACAGTATTAGTCAGAATATACTATGTGATTTTTAAAAGTAGGGATTTCAAATTCTGCCTTACAATACTGACAAGAAATTCTCTACTAAATTGATGGTTCTATAGATAATTGTAATTATTTAACAACAACAACAAAAAAAAACACCCCAGTTTTAAGGATATGATCAAAAGCAAGTACATTCTGTGTGGGCTAATACCTGGAAAAAGAGAACACTTAACACTTTACTGCTCCTTTTCTGAAGCAAGTTCAAGTCTATGTAATTAAGGACAGCTAAAACTTCAAAGGAACTGAAGAAATTCTGGCCTGGAAACCAGAAGAAAGATTCTGGGAAACCACAGCAAAAGAAAAATGTATAAGAGAAGGGAGTCAAAGTTCTATATGCAAACTCTATTCAAGTCTTTGATTGACCCTATGTCGTACCTATGAAGAGACTCCAAATAGTTAAGGATAAATGAACTGAACCAAAACTTCAGCTGACTCTAAAGAATCAAGACTTTTGGAATTCTAATCCAATTAAATTATTTTCCTACTAAAACAAACAAATATAAAAATATTTCTTCAGAGAAATAAATAGGATTAACAGTACGCAAACCTGATCTTCATCATGCCAAGGGTAAAAATGCAAAATGACTAGTATACAATGAGACATGAAAAATGTGATTCTTTCTCAAGAAGAAAGACAATCCATGAAAGCAATTCTGAGTAGAGTCAGATACTGAAATTAGCAGGCAAGAATTTTTAAGGCATAGTAAGTATAACTACGATTGCAATAAATACAAAGTAATTTCAGCAGAAAAATAAACTAGAAAGTGAAAACTTTTAATCCTACAACTGAAAATACATGTACTTAAAAATTATGATACCTAGAAGTAGTCATATTAGCAGAAACAAGTCAGAAAGAAAAAGAAACCAAATGGTTTCACTAACATACGGGTAATAGGGAAAAACAAGCCAAAGGCCTGGAGGTAAAGTCTAAACAAGCTAACAACCAAACTAAAGAACACAACTTGGCCGGGCACGGTGGCTCATGCCTGTAAGCTTCAGCCTATGAAGCGGCCGAGGCTAGGGATCGCGGTTCGAGTCCCGCCTGGGGCCAGTAGCGAGACCTAGTTCCAAAAAAATAGCTGGACGTGGTGGCACATGCCTGTCATCCCAGCTACCTAGGAAGCTGAGGCCAGGGATTGCTTGAGTCTGTGGTACCCTGGGCAACGAGAGCCTGCGGTTCCACGGGCAAAAATAGCAAGACCTAGTCTCAAAAAAAAACAAAAACAAAAACAAAAACACAACTTAAGGAGGAGGGGAGTTGTGAGAGAGTGGTCAAGGAGGGAAGATGGTGGGTGAGCCCCAAGGAATACAAAGATGTGAACATATATATAAATAAACAAATAAATAAGTAAAATTAAAACATAAAAAATTATGATAAATAAGATTTAAATTAGATCGTAATAACAGGTAAAATTTGTACATGAAAATAAACCAAATTGTCCAATATGAAGAACATTAGAAAAAAAGATTGTTAAAGTTAAAACAAGTTCACTGGGATTTGTGCAACAATATTCATTCAAACTTCAAAAACATCTATTTAAACCCAGCAGAAAAGCAAATAGAACAAAACAATTTTTAAAGTGGGATTCACAGTCAAGACCAAGGTGAGATTCTATACTTACAAAATACAAACAACAATGTAAACCTATGTTACCGCAATAAAAAATAATACTAGTAATGTAAAATAAAGTACTGGTCAAAAATTTCCTAATGTAGTACCAAAATACAAACAACAATGTAAACCTATGTTACCTCAATAAAAAATAATACTAGTAATGTAAAATAAAGTACTGGTCAAAAATTTCCTAATGTAGTAATTAAAAAAAGAAAGAAATTTACAGTCTAGAAGTTCAGCAAACCTCTAGATAAACGCAAAGAAGACTAAGACAAAACACCATAGTCAAGCAAATAAAAACTAAAAGAAACATCTTGAAAGTATTCAGAAGAGAAATAACACATTAAATACAGAGGAGCATTGCTATGAATCACTGCTGATTTCTTGTTCAAAACAATGGAGATCAGAGGGCAGTGGAACAAGACTCAAAATGGTGAAAGGGGAAAAATATCAACCAGTAGTTTTATATACAGCAATGATATCCCTTAAACACAAAAGTAAAATTAAGACATTTCTGAAAAAAAGAAAAGCAACACACAACCATCAATAGTATATCTACATTACAATAAACACTAAAGTAAGTTCTTTGGGCTAATGAGAATCATAACCCAATCATGGATGGAAACATGGATCACTGGAAAGAATGAAGTCACTAGAAAAGATAATCATGGATAAATACAAATAATTTCATTACTTTATTTAAAAGACATTTAAGTCCCTAGAGCAAAAGTTGACAATGTTTTACTATAGGTCTTAGAATAAAGTATAAGCAAAAATACTTTAGAAAAAGTATAAGCAAAAAAAAACCCAATAAAGTATTAGCATAATGGACCTATAAAGTTATACAGTATGTGGTAAGGGGAAGCATGTAATCAATAGAGCAACCACTTACAAAAAAAAGAGGAGGTGGGTATGGAGTGGTAACACTTCACTAGAGGGGAGAGACTATACTTTACACCATGTATGAAACTCAACTAAAAAAATATATATATACAAAAAAAATACAGTTAATATGATGAAATACAAAATAAAAGAAAATATGAATAAAAATATTCATCAACCTAAAAGGAAATTACAAAAGAATGACAAAAACACAAGTCAGCACAGAGATATATAAAATAACAAATTGGGTGATTTAACTCTAAAGTCTAAGCATTAAATAGTAATGGTTGACTACTTGAATTAGAAAGCATTATATGTCCAAATTAATTAAAAAGTCACCCACAACAACAAGCTGTTTTCAAAATATTTATATTAAACATCCAGACAAGTTGAAAGTAAATGTCAAAAAAATTGACCTTATGCAAAAGTAAGCACAGGGAGACTGAAATGAATACATTAATATCTAATAAACGACTTCAGAAACTAAGTATCACTCAAAATAAATACTTAATGATGATCAATGGGTCAATTCATAAATGGAAGTCTTGAATGTTTATCTGACTACAACAGAAGTAAACTAGAATTTAATAAAACATCCAAAAAAAGCCAAATACATAAACTTAAATAAACTGGGGTCTAATAACTACAGAAGTCAAACAAGAAATCATCAAAGAAATTAGAAAATATTTTGAAATGGGTAACAATGAAAATATATGAGAATTTGTGGGGTGCAGAAAAAAATAACCTTAGAGGAAAAATTATACTAAAAGAAAGGTCTAAAATCAATTTTAAGGTTCCATTTAAAGAAGCTAGAAAAAAGTAACGAATTAAATTTGAAGCCATAGAGAAAATCAACAAACTCAATTCAAAGTGGGTAGAAGACAACAATAAGAAGAAAATCTCAATGGAAAAGGAAATAATGAAAAATCAACAAAACCAGTATTTGAAAATATCAGCAAATTTGGTAAATTTCTAGCTAAAATGATCAAACAAAAGAAAAAAGCAAATACAAATTACAAAGAACAAATACTATGGGCAACAGAGAATGGAATGAACTAGATAGAGCTCAGTAGTTAGCACGTGAAGAGAACTGCATGGTTTCAATGGTAGCAATGTCTTTTTCCCTAACTGCTTCATTGGTGAATGAGGGGCTAACTGCATCATAACATCATTTTTTTTAATATATGATTGTGAGAAGTTAAAATATTTAGTGCTAGGAATATTAACATGGGTTTATTATCCTAATTTACCAAAACTAAATTTCTATCATAATCTTTACATTTCTTAGACTACTCCTGTTCTTAATTTTGACACAACGTCCTTTCACATTAAAGAAAATTCTAATTGATCGTAACAATTTATTACTCCCATAGATGTTACTAATTCTATTAGTAAATTTCCATTTTATAAGGATTGCCATCTTCAAAGGCTCATTCTAAATTCCTGGAACAATAATCTGCCAGACTTTAAAGCTATAATGATTAAAAGAAAGCAATAATAATGGAGGAAGAGCTTTTTTGTGATAACTTTAGCTACTATATATACTTTACAATCGATTATCATAATTTGACTCCAAACTCTTTAGGACCAAAATATGATTCTAGTAATTGGTTTTGACTTAATTAGTAATATAATTTATATTGTAACAAAACTCTAAGAGATTCTTTCTAAAAGTAAATCTTAAATTAGTTTTGACTTAATTAGTAATATAATTTATATTGTAACAAAACTCTAAGAGATTCTTTCTAAAAGTAAATCTTAAATGTGACTTTCTTAATTGGTGTTCCCTTTATATCAAAAAACGTAAAACTACAAAAACATACAAATGGACAAAAAAATCTGATGAGATTTTGTGAAATCATACGTCACTATAGGCAAACAATTAACTGTATTTGCTCATTGATAGACCCAGAATTACATCAGTGTTAAGTTAAAAAAGAATTCCTCATAAAACATGATCCTTCTTTTACCATACCTACAAAATAAGGCATACACTTTTCAGAGTTACTATAGGAATTAAATAATAGCATTTGACACATGAAATAGCAGAAAATTGATCCAAGGGGACACAGGCCCTGAGGGATGTGCTAAACTGAATGAATTAGTGCTATCTGACTCATAAGCACATGAAATATGTTTCCTTCATATCATGCCTAAGCCAGTAAAGAGAAGCAATTTGATAGACCTTTAAAATTTTAAGGCTGGCATAAAGGTGACTCAAGTTTCAATATAATCCTCTTATATAAGAAAGCAAATGGTATTAATCTTGGCTAAAATTCCATGTCTTCCCCACAAGTAATGCTTAGCAACCAAAATATAAGCTTGCTAGTAACAAGAAAATCGTATCACTTAAAATCGAAGCCTTTTGAAAATGAAATGAGGTATTTGGGGGAGTTACAAGAGTAACAAGAGTAACTCTTTAATATAAGGACAACATTCTTAAATAGGCACTGTCCTAGAGAAATTAAAAACTATGCTCATGCATTATATCACTATCATAGTAATGCCAATCATCATTAGTAGCAGGGTCTTCTTTTTACTATCTATCTGGCTTTTCCCAGAGTACCTACTTTCCCAATCTCTACTCTTAATACCTTGCCCAGTCTATTAAATAATTTCTATTATCTCCAAGCTCCACTCATGGTTTTCACTAGTACAAAGACATGACTATGGGAAACATATGCCTATCTTTCCCCAAAATTATCTTGCTTATTATTTACCAAGTTTCCGGATACAATCAGGCCATGTCATTCTGGAATACTGTCCAATAAATGTTGCTGATGTAGCTCAATGAACTGTGAAAGCAACATAGATCTATAAATGAAGTCACCCATAATGCGATAAATTTTTTAAAGTGATAAAAATTACAGTATGTCTTCCCAATGTCTTAATGTTCATTATTTTAATTCTCAAATTATAAGCCTCTTACTCCTGCTTATAGGTCACAAGAAACAAAACATACGAGGGGAAAAAAAGCAAAGGCAAACATTAAAATCAAAACACAAAATCAAAGAGATTTAATGAAGTTAGTTAAATTGTTGATTTCCTTTTATGAGAATTCCTTTATATAATTTTGAATAAAACTCACAAATAGACAGATACACAACCTCATTTACTTTATTAAGTAACCAGTTAACATATCCAAAGACCCTGGAGATCACAAAGATGTGAATTTTATATATAAATAAATTAATTATAAAAAAAATAATCCGAAGAATCTCCATATTTGAAAAACAGATCAAAGTAGATTTCCTATCATGTCCAAATAAAATAAATCGAAGAAAGCATATTCAAATTTAATATATTATTTGTCCCACATTCCTTACTTTTCTGATAAATACCTTTCTGATAAATTACTCTAGATGTCTCCAGAGTACCAAGTCAATATGGAGCTATATTATAAGAAACATTTGATAAAAAATGTGGCACTCTAGAACACACAATATATAAGCAATAAATGGACAGCAAGATGTCCTATTATACCAGATAAATGCTTTCAATATCTACAGAATAGGAAGAATCATCATAACATTCCTACATAAAATGAATTACTGCCCTCAAAAACCAATTTGTCAAGTTTCTTAATTGGCTAATAAGTTCTAAACACATGTAATCAAAACAAATACCCTAATATTTTATCTTTCAACACAAATAACTACCATACTTCAGTCTCTTACATATAGTTCTATAATGACTATATCCACTATGAAACAAAACTATAATCAAAATTAAAATTTTAAATTATACTCATAGTAAACTAACATGGATTCCATGTCATAATGACATTTTGACATAGACATCTAATTTTACCTCATGCCAAAATCCAATACCTCCATGGTAAGAAAGAGAATTTTTTATAAGATCTACATTCTTGGAAGGAGATACACTTTGAAAAGAAAGTATCCATTGAAGGCCTACTGGTTAAAAACAAAACAAAGAGAAAACTAGAAAGTAGGTGCTAAAGTTCAAGACTCTTCAAAAATAAGATCATATTAAAAAATCTGAAAATAGAACTAGCTTCACCCAGAACTCCCCTATTTAGTAAAGAAATTCCAACTCACTGTATTAGTAGTATAGTACTAATTAAAGAAACACATAATTTACCATAAACCTTCAGGACATTCATAAAATCTTTTGTAAATGCTAATCCAAGACAACTCTGCAGATTATCATGAAAAACATGACTCCAACATCCACACAACGCAAACACATACCAAAAACAGAAATCAGTGTTTTTCAGGTAATTCAAAAATGCCCATTAAAAAAAAAAAAGTAGACCATAACATTCTAACATTAATTAAATACAACATATTACGACACAAATGTTAGTGATGTAAGACACAAGAGCAACTTCTAACAAATAAGTGGTAGTAAGCTACAGAAAAACAGAAACGAGGCAAACAACAAACATCCAATCTGAGGCTCCAGAAGAAAAACAAGATAACAGAACTAACACTGCAATCATAATCCAAGAACAGTTTTGGAACTGAAAGAACTTACACGTACAAAGGATACATTATGTATATAAAAACTGGACAAACCTAAGATATATACCATGATGGAGTTACAACATATTAACAATAAAGGAAAAAGACTTAGATGGAATCACTAAGAAAGAAAAAAACTCAAGAGTGATCAGTCTTCTCAATTCCAAGATACACAGCAAAAACAATGGTTGAGAACCCTTGAGCAGCCTGAGGTGGAAAACTATGTTAATACTGCTAAATCTTGTCAAGCTATCCTTGAAATAGCAGGGTTTTAGAAAATACTAATAGATAAAAGTACTAATTTATGCTAGACTATTGAGAACAAGCTATACTTTCTAAGTTTAACATTCAAAGTAAAATTAAAAGAATATAAGCTAACTACACAGTTGAGAAGGAAATGAAATAAGAAAGTAAAGAAAAAAATGGATAGGACAAAAAGGAAAACAAAGAGTGATAGAATTAAATCTGAACATGACAAAAATCAATCACAAAGAGAATAATACACTTGAAGAAAGATTGTCAAGGGTAACAAAAAGCAAATTGAACACCTCACATACAAAAACAAAGGTTCAAAGTAAAAGTAAGGAAAAAAAGATAATCATGAAAGCACTAAAAGAACATAAAATGACAAAATATCAGTATCAGACAAAGGACACTTAAAGGTAACAAACTGTTCTAGAAATAGAAACATTTTGTGATAAGGTCCCTCCAAAAGGAATATGAAACAAGTCTAAATTTGTGTACCCTTAGTAACACAGCTTCAAAACATATAAAGTAGAAGCAAACAGAACCTAATGTGAAACAAGAAATCCAATGACCTGTCTTCGAGCTCTCTCAACTGATAAAACGAGTAGGTTTTCAAAGGAAAAAATATAGTGAAAAAAAAAAGATTTGAACAAATGATTAAACTTACCTACTTAACTGCATTCCCCAACTGCTCCAATAGTCATTCATGTCAAGTGCATCTATGATGGGGTCATTAACTAATCTCAACACATTTCATTGAGAAGTAGTTAGGACTACACAGTTCTCTGTCTCTGACAACAGTGAAATTAAACAAAAAAGAAATCAATAAAAGCTAAAAAAGTCTCCAAATATTAGGAAATTAAGTAATATTTCTATATAAAGACCAAATTACAATCGATACTTAAAAAATATTTGAGCAGAATAAAAAATAAAATATGGCACCTCAAAATGAGCTACAACAAGCACAGGGAAGAGGAAAACTGGAACAGTACAAAGAATAGAAAAGTAAACTCAAAGAGAAACAATAAGAAATAAATTTTTAAAGTGAAAATTAATGAATCATAAGATCAAGGAAGACAATACTGGTCCCTTGAACTTTCTGAGTTAAGGAGACAGAAAGAACTCCAAGCAGGTAAAGATAAGAGGAGTTTGCAAAACACCAAAGAGAAAGAAGTTAGACAGAGAGTGATACAGAAATCTACAGTGGGATGCCATAGATATTCTGATAAGTTCTAATACATAAATATGTGAGCTGAATCCAGGTGAAAATACCCTGTAAAGTAGAAATTGTGAATATCATATATAGGTGATACTGCTTCACCAGGGGAAATACTTGCCAGCTGGTGCATATAGAGTCAAGGAGTAAAGCACGCTGGACCCATCTTAACAAAAATTTTTAAAAGTCTTGATATTGGCAAACTACTGCTACCTGATTTGAAGTCTGGTATTTGGAAACATCATAAAAATCAGAATGGTCTTTCAATTCAATTTACATAAACCTATTTACAGAAAGTATCTGAAACCATAACCAAAAGATGAATACATCCACCATAGCTTAAGTGAAAACAACAATTTTAACTAAGATGAATAGGTTATCTTCAAGTTTAGTCACCAGTCATAATTTACAAATGAGTCATGAAAATGTAGTTTGATTTGTAGTGCTCTAATTATCCATGATAGTATGTTTAAACATGCCTTTTAGCAATGATACAGGGTATATTATTTCCTATTTCCCCCTATTATTACTAAGGATCTTCCACATACTAAGAGACATGCTAACTACATTCAGATACCTTCTCTCTTTTAACTTTCTCAAACATTTAAACATACAATTATTGTCATCTCCTTTTGGTGTTTTGGGGGATTTTTTTTCTTGTTTTGGAAGGAGGTGGGTTTGGGTGTTTATTTTGTTTTGGTTTTGCTTTAAGAAAACTAAACCCTATCAAGTTCAGAAGTCACAGAACCAAAGTATCATAGAGTTGCAATTTGAACCCAGGTTTGTTCAGATACTCTCAGCTACAGTACAATGCCAGTAAGATCTGAATGCATTATCATTTTCAAACAAAATCCATAAAATATAAGATAAATACCTATACAGACTCATTTCTGAAATATTTTCAAATGATTGAACCCTATCTTATTACAGACACATTTAACTAAATATCTTGAAACTTAACACATTAGTCTTCAAAAATTTCTAATCATCATCTCCAGTTCCCCCATTTTAAAAATATATTAAAAGGCAGAATTACAAGAGGGTGGGGAGGCAAAAGAGAAATGCAGAATGCCGATGCCTCCCCACTAAAAAAGCATATAACCCACCCACTATGCCAAAGGTTAAGTCATTTAGTCAAGTTCAAAGATCTTCAAAGACTTCTTAGATCCAGATAAGCCCATATGTTACCAAAATTCTGTGAAAAAAGCTATTACTTTCAATCTGCTTCTCATGGTTATGATACAGAACACACAGATGCTTGGCATCACTCATCAGTCTTGCTAAATTTTCACACCAGATAATCAAAGTCCACCAATCACTTTCCTATCTAAAAATCCTAGAAATGTCTTTATTCTATCAGTGACTGTTTCACTTGTTAAATCTGAAAGTAACTATAAAAGACCATTCAGTTACTGTACAATAAGTGTTAATTTGCTAATTTCTTCACAGGTAATCAATTAAAATGTAAAATATTGGATAAAACTAGTTGCACTAAATTTAACAGCTGCTCCATAAGCATAATTAGTTTCACAAGGGCCATATGTATTCTGAAAAGAGACAGAGTTGAAACAAATAGACAGATTTTAAACAAGTTTGAGAAAATCTGCATTTAATTAGCAGGTGGGCACTACAACTGCATAACGTTTTTATACATTTATATTTATGAAGTGACAGAAGATCTAAAGGCTTTTTAAAATGGCGTTTATTGTTTGAATGGGAACTGTTTTGCTGCATGCTAAAGTGATTTAAACCCTTATAGCTCTGCTTTGAAAAAAATCATAAATGGTGAAAGAAAACATGTGGAAAACTGTAAAACTAGAAAGAATTTGCGACAAAAAACAGATACACATACCATAACTAAAAGGAAACTACACTTAATTAAATGTACACTACATCTGGAATATCAGCCTAATAAAACTTGAAACTATTAATTTTCATTGTTCTAAAGGAAATGAGGTCAGTGTCATTTAATAATTCCTCCAATTACACTGGACTAACTCATTGGACTATACGTTCTGGATACCATCTAATCTTAAAATGCTATATATTTTACAATATCCTCAAGTTAAACTTTTTAAATAAAAGCTTTTATATTAAAGAAATAAAAGAATAAAATCAACAAATGAAATTCTTTAGCAGCTAGTAGCAAGCACTACCATTCTACTTTAAAACAAGGTTTTTTTTTTTTTTTTTATGGATGAAACTTCTCATGAATGACCATTGTAAGAAATCTCATTAGTTCTTATTAGAACAAAAGTCATCACTTTAATAAAAGTAGAATACATAATTTAAAAATGTTGTTTACCTCAACAATAATTTCATTAGTCCAGTGTATTTATCATTGTTAATTTTACATACATAAAAATAGCTACTCTATTAAAAGTAAAATTCTTTAAGAAGTTTTAAATAACAGGACAATAATATCTGTAAAGGAACTTCATGATTTTCAGAATAAGATAAAATAATGAAGCAAATTCCTATACTGAATGTGTGAAAGTCACAAAGGAGCTAACCAACTAAAGTAATCAGAATCTTAAAATTTTACTGTTTCTTCAACTAGGTAAATAATATACTATACTACTTAGGTATGGAAGGCACTAAAAATAAAAATTTCTTTGAATAATAAGGTCTACACGCAAAAACATTAAATTATCAAATATAAATTTTATTTTCCAATAATATTGGAAAATACAAACTTAGCATGCTTACTAATTTGTAAAACACAAATCAGTTCATGGAAACTAAGTGATTTTGGAATCTTTGAGTCAAAAAAAATTTTTTTTATTGCATATTTATATATGATTGCAATATCAAGTTCTGGTAACATTTAGTAATTTATAGTCAGCAGTGTTTCATAATGAAAAGTAAAACAGAAGAAAATACATCTCAAACATCTCAAAAGGTCAAACATCTCAAAAATTAGTTTTAAAAATTTTATTAAAAATTTCCCTTAATTTCTTATTTATAAGCTAAAAGGAACAAAGTTTTTAATATCTCTCAATTATATTAAATAGCAAAGTATATGACAATAAAGCTGGAAGAACAACTTAAGAGACTAAACAGCTTAATAAAAAAGTTAAGAGGTGAAAAAAGTGAAGGGGAGAAAAAGTTGAGGGGAAAAACCCTAAATTGTTAAAATAATGATACTTTGTTAAAAAACTTAAGAATTATTTAAAAATCACTTCAAGTAAAATGCTGTAAAACTTCATTCAACACAACTATGTAAAATATAACTCAAATGGACAGACTGATAAATCCACAAATCAGATTTCATTTTGCTGCCTGAAAGAAAATATATCCAATTCCCTTGTTTACTATTGCTTTTACAAAACTATGAATAAATCCTAGATTGCTAATACCAATATTTTAATTACCCAACAAAGGCTTTAAAAGTAATAAAGCAATCAGAGAAAATAAGATATCAAGAACATGAAACTTATGTCAATGGTCACCATATGCATACTAGTGGAAATAGTGTCAACAAGGAAAGGAAGGAAACCTGTAAAGGAAGAAAATACAAGAGTGTGTTCGCTCTCAAAAGCACCAAGCACGTGTGGGTTTTTATCAACACTAAGTCAAAAAAGGAACCTGTAGGCTCATATTCTAAACATTAAGTTACCGTTTTACTTTCATATAACTCTTTTCCCCCAGAGAGTCTTCAGAAGAAAGAAATGGCTTCAATATGTCATTATGTCTATTTTCAACTGATATGTTCCTTCTCAAACAAGAACAGCAAAAATATAACCTAACTAAATCAAGATTACAATGATTAGCCCATAAGGTCAGTGGAAGATCAACTTACACAATCTTTTTTTAATCCATCATTCATTTTCCTTTTCATTACTGATAAGGGAAGAAGAGGTTATATATTTTAAAAAATAAGTTTATGTCATCTAGCTTTAACTTGATGTTGAAATGTAAAGGACATTAAAGCCCAGTTTATTTTCTTGAAAATAAGATAATAATAGTTTATTTTCTTGAAAACTATTTTAAAATTTCTCAAATTTTCATCCTCAGCTTTCCTTATAAATAATTAAATAAGGACCACCACGTGCAAAGAAATGAATCTAGACTACTCCTTCAAATGATATACAAAAACCAACTCAAAAATGGATAAAAGACTTGTATATATGATCTGAATCCATAAAATACATAGAGAAAAATATGAGCAAAACACTCTAAGGTTTACACTTCAGACACCTCTTTCAGGATGCTATCTACATGTGTGAAAAAAATGAAGGAAAACAAACAGCTGGAACTACATGAAACTAAAAAGTTTCTGTACAGCAAAAGACACAATAACCAAAACATAAAGAAACCCAACTGAATGGGAAAAAATTGTTGCCCTCTATACAAGTTATAAGGGTCGAAAAACAAAGATCCACAGAGCACTCAAACAACTTAACAAAGCACAGCAAAAACAAAAACAAAACACAACAAAACAAAAAACAGTCAAAAAGTGGGAACAACTAAAAGACTCTTCTCCAAAGAGGAAATACAAATGGCCAACAGGAACATGAAAAAATGCTCAGCATCACTAATAATCAGGGAAATGCAAATCAAAACTACAATGAAATACATACCATCTTACACCAGCAAGCCCATATCAAAAAAGCAGGCAACTGCAAGTGCTGGCATGGAGGTGGAGAAAAAGAACACTTTTACACTGCTAGTGGGAATGCAACAGGTCCAGCCACTACCAAAAACTGTGTGGAAAAAAAACTGTGTGGAGGACCCTCAAACTACTGAAAATGGACTTACCATTTGATCCATCAATTTTACTAATAGGAATCTACCCAAAGGACACCAAGATACTAATTCAAAAAGGCACCTATACTCGGATGTTTATCGCAGCACTATTTACAACAGCCAGGATATGGAAACAACCCAAATGCTCCAAAATGAATGAATGTTGAAAAAGTTGTGGTATATTTACACAATGGAATATTATTCTGCAATCGTAAAAGACAAATATGATGCATGTATGATAACATGAATGGACCTAAATTAGCAGAAATAAGTCAGAAAGACAAAGAAGTCATATAGTCTCGCCTATAGATAGGATATAGGAATAACAAACAAATGGCCAAGAAAAAGTAAAAATAAGATAACAACAGAACTGGGGCAAGCAGCTAGGGGGTGGAGAGGTGAAAGAGTAATCAGGGAAGGGACAAGCACAAAAAAAGATCAAGATCACAGTTTGCAGGTGATATGGTAGAGGGAGAATCCTGGAGAATACAATATATATATGTATGTATACACATATAAATATGAAAATAAAATGATTAAAATTATTTAAAAATAAACATAAATAAGCTACTTTCCCATAAATGACTTTCATTTATCTGCATTAATACACATTAAAATGGAGGGAATCTTAGAAAGGAAACAAGTAGAAATAGTAACAACTGACAAATTGACATATAAGAATAAAGAATAAAATGAAAATTAGATGTTGGAAACAAATCAGAATAGTGTGAGATCATATAACCTACTACTCAAAATATATTTTACAGACATTACTATACAATTGAGTATACCATGCTGTAAGTGACACTCATAAAGGTCTCTAGTCATTAGCAACAATAGAACATCTACACTTGAACTGCCTTTTCAATCAAGAAAACACTAATGCTCATGAAAAATGAAACCTGAAATACCTATATTTTAGGGGGGGGGATAGTATTCAAATATTAAATTGGGGAAAAAGGAAATGCTAATTCTTATTTGAACCATTCTTCCCTTGAACACAAAGCACTGTAAATGGGCAAAAAGGAGTTTAAAATAAAAACGGTTCCCACGTAAACTCTTTCTTTTCCATTAACACTTAGCCTTTTTACATTAGTTTTGTGAATGTGCAGAAAACTAAGACTGCACAAAGTGCTCACCTAAGTAAGATAGTTCGTAACACCAAAGAGTACATTATGAAGGCTTTTCTTTTTTCTTTTTCTTTTTTTTTTTAAAGTTTATTATTTAAGTCCTACTCATAAGCCAATATGAACTTCAACTGGGCAGTTTCCCTATAACCCTATAAAGTTGTCATTAAATATAAGTTAAATGTTTCACTTTATAAGTGATATGCAATTAAAATATACAAGCCAAATATCAGAAACATACTAGACACATTTCTGCCTTGGGCTTTTGCATGCTGGCTCTTCCCACTGTCTCAACACTATTCCCCAGATAACACACACTTTTTCCCCTCCCAATCGCTCAACTTTTCATTAAGATCTATCATTTCTAGCCTATTAAATACTAAAATGTGACCTTTTCACCAACCTCCACAACTAACAACATCCATACCTTGGTCAATTTTTCTTATAGCATGAAGTTAATAGTTTATTTCTTCAGTACCTTTATTATTCATTAACTATTCTCCTTGTCAGAATATAATCTTATCAAGGGCAATTACTTGGATTAACTGGCATATCTCAAAAACATAGAATTATATCAGTCACATAGAAAAAAATTTTAATTTTTTTAAAATTTAATAAATTTCATGCTACCTTCCCAAGTTTAACCCTGTATTCTAATTCTGCACAACTATTTTATATTTTCTGTAAAAAATTCATTTAAATATTTTTCTACTTTATTGTCCGTATTTCTAAATTATCATAAAAGCATTATAAATCAGTGATATTTTCTCTTCTTCCTGATGAAAGATAAATTATAGTAACACTACGAACTATTTTGATTAAAATTGATTTGTATAACCCATACTACAATACCTAAAAAATGTCATAAAGTTTTAATGATGTACACTCTTCTCATTAGTTCTCAACAAAATAAATGGATATCACCCAAACTTTGTGCAAGGAATTAAGAAAGTAACCCTCTTCACAGAGTCGTAATTTGAAATACCTTCTCAACTCTGGGATTACTCTGCCACCGCACTCTTGCAAATAAAGACACTGTCCCACATGACAAGAATTTCTCTCCTGTATCCAGATGTCTAATTCTGAGTCATCTACATTAAGCTGTTTTAATACAGTCCTTACTATCTACACTGACCATTATAACTCATACTCTGCATGTATCCTTAGAGTCCTTGTTAAATTTAATGTTTTCCAATATGGTTCGGGAAAAGATTTCATACACTTTCAAGGAACCAAAATTATTTTACTACTTAGTTCAATGACTCATGATTATCAACTGTGATCACTCATCTGTCACCGGAGAAGCAACAGACAGACGGATGGATGCAAAAACAGAGCTATAGATAAAGATATACAAACATGGATGGATGGGTGGGTGGG